>JAOUZG010016644.1:9051774-9069495 GCA_026289955.1 Argiope argentata | reverse complement strand
AAATTGAGCTGGGATGCAGAGCTGCCTGAGGGAATCAAAAGAAAATTCTTAAAATGGGTTAAGGAATTACCCTTGTTAGCATCAGTAAAGATTCCTAGGCAAGTTACTCTAACCGATGGGCAATCTTTTAGCCTCCATTCATTTTCCGATGCTTCACAGGGATCTTATGCAAGTGCAGTCTTTTTAAGAAGCCAAAAATTAGGTGAAGTCAAAGTGACACTATTGCAAGATAAAGCCAGAGTAGCTCCGTTGAAGAAAACAACTATACCAAGACTTGAATTGCTTGCTTGCCTTATTGGAGCGAGATTGACTTCATCCATTAAGAAGAACCTCAAGATCGTAATTTCAAAAGAGTATTATTGGACCGATTCTTCAACTGCGCTCTTCTGGATAAAAAATATGCAAGCCTGGGGAACTTTTGTGAACAACAGAGTTTCTGAAATTAGGAATCTGACAGACTTTAGAAATTGGCACCATATACCTGGTACAGAAAATCCAGCCGACATGCCATCAAGAGGATGCTCAGTGAAAAAACTTATTGAATCCAGATGGTGGGAGGGGCCTCGTTGGCTGACAATGTCGTAAGATGAATGGCCTCACTCTGTGCCAATCGATGATAAAGTAGAGGTTGACAAAGAAAAACGTAGAGAAGTACTGACGTCATTAAGTCATGTTGATGATTTTCCCTCTCGAGTCTTTAACTACTTTTCTAAGTACACGAAACTATTAAGAATGATGGGTTGGATATACAGATTTATAGGGAATTGCCTGAAGACAAAAGAAGAAAGAGAAGACGGCGAGTTAAAGGTAAAAGGGTTAAAAGTGGCAGAGAAATCTATTGTAAAGATCATTCAACGAGATGCATTTTCTTCAAAAGATATAAAGAAGCTTAAGTCACTTAGTGTGTTTAAAGACGAGGAAGGCATTTTACGAGTTAAAACTATATTAAATGAAAGAAAAGACCATTACAATTTTATTTTTCCCATGTTACTTCCGAAGAAGCATGCAGTTGTAGAGAAACTAATACTTCATAAACATTTTTCTTTGTCTCATGCCGGGATACACATATTAATCTCCAAACTTCGAGAAAACTTTTGGATTATCAAAAGCAGATCGGCTATCCGAGGAGCTTTATCTCAGTGTATTAGATGTAGAAGGCATGAGGGTAAAGCACTGCAGACAGTACCAGCTGCTTTACCCCAAAATAGAGTTAGAGATGCTAAGATTTTTGAAATTGTGGGTGTTGATTTGGCCGGCCCACTAATTTTGAAGAACAAGAGTAAAGCTTGGATCATACTTTTTACCTGTGCTGTTTTCAGAGCAGTGCATTTGGAACTGATTTTGACCCTCTCTACACAGGGATTTTTACTTGGATTTCGAAGATTTATTGCTCGTAGAGGGCGGCCATCAATAATTTACAGCGACAATGGTAGTAATTTTGTCGGATCCAGCAATCTCTTCGAATCAATTGATTGGAACATCATCGGAAGAGACGCTGCCATAATCAAGATAGACTGGAAATTTAGTCCACCAGCAAAACCATGGTGGGGCGGTTTTTGGGAAAGACTTGTGCAAATGATTAAGAAACTTTTACGTCGCATCTTGGGCCGGGCATCTTTAAATTACGAAGAGTTAATGAGCGTGTTGTGCGACTGTGAATCAACGGTGAATTCCAGACCACTCACATATGTGGCAGAGGATTCTGACGATCCCATTTCTTTGACACCATCCTTGTTTTTAGGTGAAATTCCAGAGTTTGGTGTTCCTGACTTGGATCACCTAGATCGAGTTTATTTCAATAAGAGGCTTAGACATCTTCAAAGTGTGCGTGAACTTCTGAGAAAAAGGTTTAGACTGGAATATCTCAGTTTATTGGTTCAACGTCCATCAGCAATCTTAATTTCCAAACGGATTAAAGTTGGGGATATAGTTCTCATCGAGTGCGACAACAAACGCAAAGTGCTATGGCCTCTAGCCAAAGTAATAGAGATATATCGAAGCAAAGACGGCAACATTCGTGTTGTTTGTGTCAAAACCGCTTCCGGTGAATTAGTTCGACCAGTAAAGAAAATATTTCCCCTCGAAATACCTTCATCTATGGAGTCAGATGAGAAAAATGAATCTGAAACACTTGAAAAGGAAAATATGGTTTCTGAATCACCAAGGAATAATTCTGTTTCAGAGTTGTCCCGGAGGTTCAAAACTATTGTGACTAGATCTGGAAGACAAGTTAAACTTCCATCCAGGCTCATTACTTGAACTCTAAGTGACTTCAAAATTTAAATACTAAGAACTAAATTTTAAACATTTAATACATAACTTTAATTGTTGACATAGTTTTAATTGTTTTATTAATGTTTTGATTAATTTATGTGTCATTAATCAAAAGGTGGGAGGACTGTTAAATAAATTCATAACTGGTAAAAGCAAGCCTGAAATATTTTATCCTGTCGCGTATTGTACTACTTTCACTTTTTGTAAATGGCAACATGTGTAAAAGCAGATTCAAAATAAAGGAAGGAGAGAGTGGTTCGATTAAAAATGTCTGATGCTGTTTTACTTTTTATAAAGCTATAGGAGAAAGAGAAACAAGTTTGTTTTCTGCAATTCTCAACAACGTGCGCATTGAATTCTGGTTGTCGACACTTTTATTTTCACTTGAAGAATGCGAATTCAATTCTTGTGAAAACCAATAAATTTTTAATTAATTCGTTATATTTATTGTAATTATTTAATAAAAAGTAATAAAAAAAATTTCTTCACCTAAGTAGGAATTAACTTTAAACGTTTTTATATTACTTGTTTAAAAGTAATTCAAATATAAGATTATTTGTCTTTCAATTCCTTTTTTCCTGCCTTTCAATTTTTCTTTTATCACTAAAAGAAGAATAGAATGTGTTAGGACACAGTTAATAAGAAAGGGAATCAGAATAAAGTATATTTCCTCACTATTTCTCAGATAATTTGGAAAAAGACTCCATCTCTGTTGAGTTTGCCCTTATAATGCAGTATTTTACTTTCTCGATTTTTATGAGCCTAAAAAATTCTCAGGCGCCTATCAAATTGAATCAAAGAAACTGATTTTACACCAGAAAGCCATCAATATAAAGTGTTGCATATTATGCGAAAAATCGAAACACTCACAGAAGACTGTCACGTCATCTTTTCGATGACGAAAGCTATTCATTATTTTATCCTCAAGTATTGCAGATTAGGGCAATGAATAAAGTTTGTTACATAATTTATACCGGTAGGTAATAAGTGATAGCCGTTCAGAAAGTTGCAGAAATACAAAAAAATACTTTAAACCAAAATAAAATACAACGCGCAATAGAAAATCACAGACGAGGATTATAAAGTAACACACATTGTAGAGGACAGAGCTTAGAATTAGCGGTTAACATGCAGGAAAAGATTTACTCTGCTATCATACATGAGATTTGACATCGCAAGTGATCCCTTCAGCTTTTATAATTTCCAAGCTGGATGAAGAATTTTTAAGAAGAATCTTCGAATCTCGATTCTTAATGAATATATATTGCTATAATTTCATATGCCTAAACATGTAATTATTGCTATTGAAGGATACCAGTTTCATGTCCTAGTAATGGTGTCATTCATCTGGTATCAAATAAAATTATTTCCAAGTCTTTATTCCTTCTAATTAGAAAAATGCGCAGGGTAAGAATATTACAAATTCATAATCTTATGATAGAACAGACTTTTAGAATTTTTTTCTTCTTGTTCATAACGTTCTTATCTTCGTATTCCATTGTATTTATTTTTTATAATAATGCTTACAAAAGGAAGAATTTGTATGTACATGGACGCTGATACTTTGCAGTACAGGTGATTCTTCTTAGAGTAATCGAATTCAGTACAGGTATAATTTGGAAAGTAGAAATCTGCTTATTGAAGTCCTTTTTTAAAAAGTTTAATTAAAATTTTGAAGCTTTATTCGGAAAATATGATTGCATAAGTTTAATTTGAGTACAATTTTAAAATTTGTCTTATTGCCATTTTTTCCAGAATTTTCGAAATTTTTTATAGTTTATTTTTTGCATGATTTTTGAATCCCAAATTTTATTTTTTAAAAAGAAAATTCAAACCGAAACAGTTAATTGACTAACTCAGTTACATATTTTGTAGCTTCTATGATGTAACATTGAATGCTGTAGAATAAGTGAAGAAACTGAGGTCCTAATGGCGCCATCTCTAAGATTTTGGAATAACATGTTTTTATCTATCTATTTATTTATTTTCCATCAAAGTCGCAGTCAAGAGTGTAAGTAATTCACCTAACATATATTCGTTAGAGCTATGTGCAGCTATATAACAAATCTGTAACAACATGAAAAAAATATCGCAAAGTTTATAACTATGATGGGAGCTGTCTTTACCGTTTTTCGGATAATGAAGCCAAAATTTATTTTATGCATTTTATTCAAAAATTATAAGGATAGATATAAAATCGCCAACATCAAGTTGATTTATTTTAAGAAGTAATTCGGATTGTCGCCAAATGATCAAACTATTGCCTACTCTTAATAGATATTTAATATAGTTTTCAGAAAATTTTAAAAACTAATGAAAAGTATTTTCACCCGAAGAAACTATTTCTGTATTGAATTTGCTTTTGAGAAACATTCATACTCATTTTTTAATGCTACAAGTTTTTAAAAAGAATTCAAACCGATTATATGCCATAAATGTAAGTTAACAAAAGGGCCATTTATCATTATATGTTATCGATAAAGCACCATCTTAGTAGGAAATACTCTACTAGTACGGATTTGGTACTAGATAAAAAGATTTATCTTATAAACAGTTTTTATTCATTATAGAACAAAAAATCATTATCCACTAAGAATTATATCATCTCGAAATTAATTTATTTAGATGAAAGAAAATACATGACTCGCAAAATGATTTCAGGTCCAAAAAATTTATAACAATTTATTTTCATAAAATAACTGAAGAAAGAAAATAATTAAATCGGCAAACATTCCATTGGCTTTAGGTTTTAATTTATAACAAACCCCCTTATTTTCCATTAGGATCTTGGTTATGTTTCGTATTATTCGAAAACCAATAACTCTTAATTTATAAGTCTTCGTTAAAAAGGTTTTTTAGGTTTATGTTGTTGGGGATAAAATAAACACATTGACTACATAAATTGAAATTTATCACCTTCCTGTTCTAGTTTGGCAACACGTTATTTTATATTTTATTAATCCCTTTTTTTCGATTGTTTAAAATTTAAACAAGAAAAAAAAATAACAACGAGTTTTTTGTTTTTACACATTTTTACCTTTTGAAGAGTCTTTTTCTTTTCTTAAAATAAAAAAAACACTATAAAAGATTATAAATAAAAAAATTTTATATACTGAAAATAAAATGGAAGTGAATTTTATATAATTTGATATAATATCTTTTTAATCTCACAAATTTAAAATCATTTTATTTGTTATTAAGTGTATACGATTCAAACTAATCTCAAATTTAAAACTTTTTAAAACTATAAAAATTGTAAAAGTAGTTTCGAAGAATTTTACGAAGAAATATTTCCCATTGGTAATGGGTTATTATAATTAATATTCTATGACACAAAAATACGAACCACAAAATAATGAAGATTCACATTTTTAGAAATCTTCTGACTATTAAAATATACTGTAACATTTGCAAGAAGTTAACAGGGCTCATTTAATATAAATCCCTTATGCTTTCAGTTATTTTATTCTTATTCCTTTAATTTAGTGGATGTTATATTATTACGGATTTTGTTCAAATTAGATGTAAATATTATAAATATTTGTAAATATTTAAATTGTATAAAATTAATTGTAATGAAATCGCGCGTCAGCGAGAAAAAACTATTTTAAGGGAATTCACAACAGAAGATCGCCATATTTTACCAATTTGGCCATATAAGTGCGTTGGTGACATAATAAGGTTGATAACGAATTTTATTACACTCTAAAATGGGTAGTAGAGGCTAAGAAATAAAAATTTGTTTTTACAGAATAGTGGAGAAATTTCCAGACTTACCTGGAAGAAACGAAACCTTTCTAGGTTTGCCCCGCCTACTTCAGTGGGATGCTAATTAAGACTTGACTTAAAATTGATCCGTCATTTGAGTGCGGAGAACAATCTACGTGATTAGCTGAGCTTGAGAGAACGTCTCTTCTCTCGCTGCCGGTTGGATCTATAGCTTCGCTGCTAGTTAAAATTAACGAATTAAGTAGAGTTAATTCGCTGTGATTTTTTGTAGCTTTAGTTGCGAATATTTATTACGCGTTTTCATAGACAATAAAATCTGCATCTTTTTATCTCTTTGTTAAGACTTGTATTATTCCTAACAATATTATTAGATTGGGTATACAGATTAAACTCTATCATATTTCGGCTACTTTTTTTAAAAAAAATTTCAAAAAATCAGTAGAATTGGCATTTACTTTTACTGAATTTGAAGTTTCAGAACAGTTTTTTCACTATTATAAATGACATATCTAAAACTTGTTAAATAGGGTCCGAATTGATGTTTGACAATTATTAGTAACCGATTAGCTCAGTTGTGGGAAAAAAATGCTCAAAACTATGCAGAATAACGTCCTGTAAATACTCCCACACTTACACACACAGGCACATAGTATAAAATTGTGAGTCATGATAAGGCTGTGAATGTCTTGCATGGCATTGACGAAAAGTAGTTATAAAATATAGATCTTCAATGTGAATCTGACATTTGTGATGAATCATTCGTACGAATATTTATTTTGGACGTCTTTTCTCATAACAATTGGAAATGAAATTCCATGCTGAAATATAATTGTAACAACAAAATTATAAACCGAAGTTCATTGGTTTAAGCAATTGCATTTTACCTTTTATTTGGTACTAAACCTGCGCACCATATTTTATCTTCTAGCTATTTACCCTTTGTAGTAATCGCGTTCCTTTTTTCGCCAGCAGCCATGCAGGAAGACATTTCTTCAACATTTGTGTTGTTGTTACTTATGGCACTTGTCATGGACAAGACCCGCCGATACATCAGCAGATTTTAAGCCTGAGATATGCGTCTCTTGTTTTAAAAAGAGCGCTATCAAGGGTCAAGAGTACGACTTAGCTACACGAACGTCACAACCCTTTTTAGGGGGTGTACTTCATTCATGCATATTCATTCATTCATCTCAGATCGTGATTTAGACCTGGAACAGAGAACGAACACCTCTGACCTAGTACCCTCAGTTATATTACTCTCGACATGGAGGACTTGGTGACCACGAACAGATTTAACGAGCGCCAGCCGCCACACACTCGGGGGATCTTTTGGCCGGTGAGTTTCGTAAAAATAGCCGCCAATCTTCTCTGAAGTCTCTCATGATCCATCCGTCTAGTTTTTCAAGTCATGGTGTCTACAGATAAAAGAACTGATAAAAAATAATGTTAAGTTTTTGGAATTCGGGAAGTTCAGTGTGGAGATACATCAAAATCATTGAGTTCGAATATTTTACTTTACAATACGATACAATACTTTCTCTCTTTTTTTGCATATAATCAAGTAAAAAGCATTGAATATGAATATCATGTTAAATAATCTGATATAAAAATGGAAGTAACATATTACTGTGTAAAAAGTAACAAACCATGGACATAGATAAATATTAACTGTAGCTGTGGGTATCTAATTTAATCTGGCATTTAAGGTTTTAAAAGGGATTAAAGATATTTCTCTTTTTGAACGATTTTAGACTGTGGTTAATTTCTTGATTAAATAATCTACAGTCAATTATTAACTGTAACTGCGTGGATCTAATTTTATCTTTCATGTGAGATTTCTAAAAGGATTTAAGAACTTTCCTTCTTTTTGGACAATTATGGACTGGGCATAGTTTCTTGAGTAAAAAATCTTCTTGAGAAATTCCTAGAATGACTTCCATTAAAATATATTTTTTATTCCAACGTTTATTAGAAAACTATACTATTTTAACTGTGAATATTGTTTCTTAATGTAATAAAAATAAGCACTAATTTTTTTTGTAAATAACTTTATTTCCGATAAGCGCGTGCCTTTAACACGAGATTTAAAGTCGTTAAAAGGAATCGCATCTTTATTTTAAATCAAATGTATCAATACATCGGATTTCTCTACAGCATCAATAGTTCCTTTCAAAAATATTTACAAAATACCATTCGAAATTAATCAATTTGCAAGTACTTATCAAACACTTACAGGATGCCGAAGACCGAAAAGGATAAAATTCGTAAATGGATTTTGATGGCCGTTGCAAGCGTACAAATTAGTAAAGGTATGACTGTACAGCAGATCAAGAAATTCTTGGATTCCAAACAGGATGGGTTATCCATGAAACCCGAGACGAAGATGATTTTGAAAAGACTTCTAGAAACTGGTCATTTGAAGAAGAAAGAGGGAAGATACGTCATCAAGAGATCTAAAAATGTTTCGACCAAAAAAACGAAAAGAGCAAAATCGCCGCTAAGAAGTGCTGGTCAAAATGGTACTAAAAAGATAAAATCTATTGTCAGAAGCCCAAATAAACAAAACTAATACAGGCTAACTGATTGAGGAATCAACAACGCAGCAACGAAAATTGAACTTAAATTTAAATTTGTAACGATTTTTTCTACGTTTTTCCAGATTGAAATAAACATGTTTGTAATTTTGAAAGTTATGTTTCATTTCATATCAAATTTTCTATAGCAATTAAGAATTGTTATTTTTGAATATATGGTCAATTCGATAAATATATGAATAATTCAATCAATTCATTTGAATTTTTTTGTTATAGATGTTTCCTAATTTTAACATTTTCAAATAATATATCTTAATCAATTCTTAATTGTATTGTGCAATTCAAAATTTTATAATGAAATATCGCCAAACTATCAAGAATGATTTTTGAAACTAAACCATCATTGGATCGTTTTTTATCATATATTTTAACATACTTCTTCACATCACCTGGGTAAAATTCAAGGTACTTATGAATTAAGATCACGTATTATTACTTATTCGATCTTTATAGCCAATTTTGAAGGTGTCGCCAATGTGCTGCTAAACCGCCAATAATGGCAAAAGAACGTCATTATTTAAAAAATTGTGCAAACCTCAACTGCCATCCGCCATTTTCTTAGTTTCGTAAAAGATCATTAATCGCTTTTTCTGTTCTGAATTTTGGCTCGTTAAAATGATCAAATTTTTGAATTTGTCCGCCAACGAAAAAGATGCAATGGCGTATTTCCAAAAATTATACCATATTAAACCTAAAAATACGTTTTTGAGTAGACCTGAGACGAGTTTATACGGGAAAACGGAAAAACAATGGCGATGTAATGTATCAAAGAGATCTGACCACCTAAGTAAATTAGCTTCAGGTGGTTAGTTATAGTTGGCACATCGACAGTCTAATATGTAAGTACCAAATTCAAAGTTATAAAATGATATAATTTTAATATTATCATTTTTAATAATGTTTTATATTCTAAAGAATAATAATGTACACTTGGTTCAGTTGGTAGAACTAGCCCTTGTGTTTTTAAATCAATCCAAATCACAACATGAAGAATTTTAACAGTGCCAGATTTCCTATTTTACAAATCAAAATGGTTGACAGTATAAATAATACTGTACATAGGATTACCAGTAGAAGTATCCCGCTGTCTTGCTAGAGTTATCATGTAAAGGACAAAAACAATTGTATTTTAGATTTCAATATTTATTGGTAAGTTAACAATTAATTCCCCCTTGATTTTTTTTTTGGTTTTTTTTTCAGACCAAGATCGACGCCAAAAATAACGGTAAAAATTTCGGTCGTTAACATAACAGTAATGTCAATGAAAACAAAACTGGAAACCATAAGTAGTGCTTCATCGAGGAAATTTGTCGCCAATTGAAGAGGCACCCAAATCTACACTAGAACCTTTATATTTATTGATTATCCATTCTATAGCTGGCTTTACATTTGGTTGTTCAACTGGGATACATTTACTTATGTTTCACTTCTATGAGATGAACTCGGTAAAGCTTTGATTTACGATCATTTGGCGCCTTACAAGGTTGCCAGTTTTTCGGTGGCGCTTTTGCTACTGTAATGCTATTACTGCCGTTTGAGCCACATTCGGCTATTTCACTAATATTTGGCGATAAACTTTTTTTTGGCGAAAATGATTATATAGCAAAGCTGTTCCGTTGTACTCTTGTTACTTTGGAGATTCAACATTCTTAGCATTCATAACGATATAAAATAATAAATTATATATAAGTTCAGGTTTGAACATCTGCTCAAATACTTTTCTGGCAATTTTGATCAGGTTATTGTGTTTATTTCAGAAACCGAATGCTTTATATTATTAATTTTATATTTCCGAAATTACAAAATGAAAAGAAAGTATTTTACTAAATTTAAAATTATCTTTCTGCTTCAACGTTATGCGTTTGTTACATTCTTTAATTCATTTCCTTGACATAGAGCCCCAAAAAATATATTTAAAAATGCATTAGCTCAAAGGAGAAGAACCTTTCATAAATATATTTATGACCGCCATAAGGAAATTTTTAAATCGAAGAACTGCGTGCAAATAAAGTTTAAAAATTCCATTTCTTCTCTGTAAAAAAAGGCTACTTAAATATTTACTTTAATTTTACAAGAGGAAGATAGATAACAGTAATAATAAGGAAATTTTTTTTTCAACTTTTAAACGAAAGGATATAAGCTTGCAATTGGATGCTTCTTGGTTTTTTTGGTGATTTTTTTAACGCCAAGATGGGTACCAAGTGAATTTTCGATCGGTAACCCAATAGTAACGTAAATGGAAATAAAACACTATGGAAAACACAAGTAGTGTTTTTCATCGTTATCGCCAACTGAAGGGTTACCCAAATTTCTACTGGAACCATTGACAGATGTAGACAATGATCTTTTTTAGATAAATTTAAATATCTACAATACTGAAAAAAAAAAACATGATAAAGGAAAGTAACATTTAGAAAAAAAATTCATGTATGAGCACATAAAAACAATAAAAAAATGGAATTAAATCCTTGTTTAAAGTGATCCTTAGTGTGCCCCCGAGTTTGTCGCCAATATGGCAATCCAATGGAACGATCTTCTAGCAACCCTAATGCTGTTTTGTTTACTACTTTAAAGAATGGTTGAGTTGAACATGAACTACGAATATTTTAAGAAAAATGTTAAATTAAAAGTAATAAAAAATATCGATGCAAGATTTTAATTTTGTTCTTTATTATAATTAAAAGCTTTTTTACAGCTATTAAGACACTGCAATTTTATTTTTAATGTGAACACGAATTAACGAACTTTATTCTTTTGCAATTTTTAACTGTCAATATGCGCTTTAAGAAATCGTCATAATTCGTATTTTACGAAATCGCTTGCATTCTTAGTTTTAAAGTCAGCTGCAATGGAAGTCTTCGCAATTTTGATAATTTTTTTTTTTTTGCTCTAACGGTTGGTTTCCTTGATAATTTGTTATGTCGGTAATTGTGAAAGAATAGTGGAATGGAAGGCAGTATTTCGAATCGAATGGATGAAGGGTGAATGGCATACATATTTTTTGCGAGCTGATGAATTTAGGAAATAATGCTTGCTTGAAATTTTGTATGGATAATAGTATGATTGATTCTTCCCCTGTTCTTTCTCTTCTTTTAATTATACACTGTTTCTGTTATCCAGACAGTCCTTATGTTCAAAGTGCTATTGAAGCTACTAGGTTCCATCTCCCGCGGTTAGCGAAGCCGTCGGATGTTTTTTTTAAGTTAAAAAATTTGGCCTGAGGCTTTCAACAGATGCCGGAGACATCGCATGCTCCTTTTGCTCTGCTCCCAACAGAAAAAAACTCAACAATACTTATAGGTAAAAAAATCATAATTATATCACGAATTGATTGATTTCAGTTCTTGGGGCTTATAAAAAATTATATCACGAAAATTGGTAACTGTAACTATTCCACAGAATTGTTTGTTTATTTTGTCCACCATCTTTATTGGTGACTTGGGATCTTTGGCGCGGCAAGGGGCACACTAGACATAACTTTTAACTAATCCTTTTTTGCTGAAAGCTATAAATATAAATTTGAAAGTTCATTTGTATATTTAAATCTTATCCAATCATTTTGTCGTTTTTTAGTTTTAATGTAATCCTTTTTTAAGGTGAAAATTGGTATTCAAGAAATCCATGTGCCGGTGCTGAATTTGAACTTTTTGGTATGAAAATAATTTTCATTAATTTTTGCTCTGAACATAAATAATATATAGATTTACAAAAGAGGATACTTACGTATTAGATCGTCGATCTTTTTCTCCAAATTTGAAGGTGTCGTCAATGAGTTGCTAAGCCGATAATAATGGCAAAAAACTGCCATTATTTAAAAAAATGTTGTACTCTTAACTGTTTTCAGCCATTTTGTTGGTTTCGTTGGCGTAGACGGTTTATCACTAAACTTAAATCCGTCGCCAATGAGTTACTAAACCGTTGGCGCCGATGGTCTGATACGTAAGTACTCAAAAGGAGATTATTTAGCATGCTAATAGTATACTGTTTTAAAAGATACAAAACTGAAAAAGTGTAATAAGGAAATAATTTATTTATAAAGTAATGTATAAAATTAGATCTTTCCCTCATATATTAGATGATGTATTACTTCTGCTTTAAAAGGAATTATATATATAATACCTTTGTAAAATACGTTTAATTAAGTATGGATTTCGTGGAAAAGGGTAAGTGAATGGGAGTTAGGTAGTATTTAAAAAAAAATAATTATCATTTTTACTAGATAGTCAATAACTTTGGTGAAGTCATTGACTATCTAGTAAATGTTTGTTTGTTTTTTCCTTTGTTTTTCCTTTGTAATTTCTACTTATTTTAATTAAGAATTATTTCATTCTATAGTATTAGAAATAAGTATGATGAAATTGGTATTTGAAATTTATATTTTTCCTTTTTGTTGGCATAGTATAATTTGTTTTTACTTTTTCTATTTTCATGTAATATCGTCTTCGGAAGTTATTTATGCTGCAACTAATTTGTAAAAAAAATCTAAGGATTCTTCATCAAAAATGATAAGAAAAAATAAGACAATATGTGAAATCTATCTTCATTGTTCAACAAAAAAACTCTTGCTCCATTCTTTCTAAGATTGGAAACCTAAACAAAAATATATTCTTTTTATTTCATGAAACAAAGTGAAAACAAACAAATGAGGAAAACAAAAAACGGCAAATAACAATCCTTCTCTCTTTCTAAATGCCAAACAGATCTCATCCACCCCTGGTGTAGATAAATAGCGTTTTCTGCTCTCTCACCTACTACCTGTAAGATCTTGAGATCGATACTCCAGCGGAACAACAAAGGATATAGAAAGGGAGGGGACAAACATGATGGTTCTTCTTTATTAAATCCAACCCCCACTCCCACTCTTTCACCCTTTCCCACGAAATCCCATATTTAATCAAACATGTTTAGGAAAACATCTTTGGATGGGGGAGTGGAAAAAAAATCAGCCCCCTCCTAATGAAAACAAATAGCTTTCTCGATCAGGTAGAGTGCGACCCTGCACAATATAATGAGAACAAAAGGGGAGAGCGAAAATAGAGGATGGAACACCAGAGCACACTGTTCCTCTGATGGATAAGATTAATGGGTGCATTATTTTTCTTTCGAGAGGGCTCGAGCACACCTGTTGCCAACAGCGAGTAGAACATGGAAATCCAGCTTATCGATTTCTTGCTCTAAATATTAAGTGTTCTTCGCCTTTTGTGTACCTACCTCGTATAATTTTTTTTCTGCTCATCCCTCCCCCCCTTTTTTTTTCTTCTTCTGTTATTTTTAACGGAAGTTGATGCATTATTATCTGACATCTTACGGATGCTTGAATTAATGGCAGTTTCCTCTTCAATGCGGCAGTGAAAATGAGTGGGTGTTGAGCGCGAGTCCATTCCTCACCCCCCGGCATCCTCATGCAAAAACGGTATTGAATTATGTGCCCCATTTCCTTGGAGCACCTTCCGATTTCCTGCAATTTGAGTTTGTGTTGTATTTATGGGATAAAAAGTAACTCTTTCAAGGTTATTGGATCATCTCATTTGCTTCCACTTTTTAGTGGAGTTGTTAATAGCCTTTATGTTAGGACGACAAGTGATGTTATATATTCATATATTGATGTTTTTTCTCTCTCTATTACTGCTCTAACTACTTATAGTGACCATCTATTTTACTATGAATAAGAGTTTCTCTTAATTAGGTTAATTCCTTATAAGTTGTTGTTACTAATGCCACTTGCCATGGATAAGCCCCCCCCGTTGATACAGCAACAGAATTAAGCCGAAAGGAGCGTCTATTTTTTTTTTTTGAAGTAGCGCCAACTAGTGCCAAAAGTACGACTTTGGATACACGCTCACCACATTTACTTGCATAGCCCCTTTTTACAGGGGGGCACAGTCACACATCTCACAGATAGCACACAGAAAAACAAATATGCCCAAATCGAGACTCGGACTCAGAACTCCTAGAACACGAGTAAGACGCGTTATCCTTATAAGTAAATCTCCTATTTCAATTAAGTCCGTTAAGCGTTACTTGATAACTTTGAATCCTTCAGTAAAGAATTATAAAATATCACACTGTGGAAGACAACAGATACGCGTTGTTTCTCTAAATTTGTTGTAAAGACCTCATACCAAATTATAACCGTCTGACTTCGAGTATTTTTAAATAATCTTTGCCAAAGTTAAACAGGCATACATTTAATAAAAATGGGTTTATTGAACCCAAGAAGGTTTAAAACTTGGAAATAAATCAACATCTCGATTTTGAATATTTTGACGATTACTTTATTTTCTCTATATTACAAATACAAGAAAGTAAAAATGATTGCTTTATTTATTAAAAGATGTTTACACAATAGTATATTTCTTACTGAAATTAAGATTAAACTTTTGCAATTCTCAAGGTTTTTAATTTGAACAATCTTTTTCGAATATGCACTTAAATGACTTTAATTTGAGCAATTTGCATGTTTTGAAATTAATGGATAATTAAAGCAATTTTATAAAGACTGAATTTCAAATATTTGCTAGACCCTATAGAGAAAAGTTTTTTTTTTAATTTGCAATCTTATATATCTTATACTATAATACGAGGAATGGTTGTCAAGTCGAAAATCGCCCCAGAATTGATAAACTTCGGTAAACTTGGGGGTCTGGGTTTTTTGGCCACGAGGAATCGATTGGCGCCGGTTTTGAAGCGCTACGGTTGAGCAGTTCGGAGTTACAGATAGGAAATTTTCAAACTTTATTAGTTCGCCATAATGGCTACTTAAATTTTCAAGTGGTAACGTGCTGTCATCTATAGCCAATATGCCATCTATATCAATATTCATATATATATATTTTTCATTTCATGCAGGCACGTGATGAAAATTGCATTTTTATATGTTTAATGCGCAATAATAATTTTTTTTAAATGTGAGTTTTTGTCAATCTGATGGCAACATATTAATAAGATAATTTTTTCCCTTTTACCTGGACAACATGGAAGACTTCGCAATCGATGATTAATGTTTATTATGTTTATGCTATTATAGATTTATAATATTTTTCTTATGTATGTATATATGTTTGGTTTTTCTAAATAAATTTGTCAAAAATATTGAACTTCAACACACTTCAATCTTTACACTGCTCACTTTGTACCATTTCTTTAATTGTATAATTTTTTGTTATCAATTACATTTTATTTCCTATGACTTTTCAAACTTTACCTTTGTATAGAATAGTTCCCTTTCCAAACTTTAACTTTGTTTAGAATAGTTTATAATGGTGCACTTTGACCGGTTATCTTTTCACCAATGGTTTCACAAATTTTCTTATGGCATGTATTGTTTTGATAAATCACAATTGAAAATTTAAATATTCGAGTTAGCTTCGATACCTAATTTGATACTAAGAATATCAAATTTAATAAGCAAAATTATATATATATATATATATATATATATATATATAATTTCCATTAAAAATTTTTATATCCTCTTTATTGATTTTTATACTGATAAGTTATACTGATTTTTATATTTACATTCTCGAATTATTCAATGCGATATTACATCTTTAGATGATATTTTCTCAAGTTCTAATCTTTGACGGAATTTTTTAATAATAAATACCTATTCTAAAAAATAATATACTCATTTCAAAATATTAGAAATGAGTGTATTTTATGTTCTTCTAAAATTTAGAAATGAAATAATATACTCATTTTGAAATATTTCGTAGTCCTTTGAGTAGTTCAAAATGTGAAACAAATTGATAAATGTTGTGCTCTTTTACAGTCGAATTCCATTTTAAAGAATGGATAGAAATAACATTAATTTTTTAGTTCAAGAATTACAAAATGTAGTATTTAAGATATCTACAAGATTTTAATCAAGTTGTCTTAAAAACTTCTAAGATAGAAGAATTTGGTTTTATACTTCTTCTGAGTCAAAAAAGACCTTGTTTCCAGTTTTGTTTTGTTTTTAAATTTTCAACCCAACTGATACATTTTAGTTTTATAAACATTTATTTTTTAAAATCTTTTTTATGCAAATATTCAAAAAATGTCACTATTTTCAAAAAAATCAATCTGAACGTAGTTACATATATTAATGTAACTAACATTTTTATCATTTCAGAATATGATGTGGTTTTGGGGATGAGGATTTTGGCGTCAACAAAAATCTGTAGGCAAAAAATAAAATTAATCCGTACGCAAAAAGTAAAAATTTTATTATTTGCATGAGCATCTCAGAAAATCAGATTTTAATAAATTGTTGCCATTGCATTTATAAAAGTTCTGATTAAAAAAATATGTTAACTACTACGGCAAATAAAACATAAAAAAATGTCGTCCTGAGCACGGGATTGTATGAAATAAAATAAATAGGAAATGTGATATTTTTTGAAACAATAGAGGCAAGACAAAGTTTTTCATGATCGTTTGCAATACTAAAGTGACTAATTTAATGAAACCATTAAAATAAATAAAAATGTAATTTAACTTGCTCAAGCATGTGGTGCTTGGCCGTTCAAGAAATGATATTCTGGCATGAAACATTGAAATATGCATAGCAGATTTCATTTTAATCATTATTTTTTATTTAGTTAACGTAACAAAACTCGTGTACCACAAAATATACCACGACACTTACATAAGTAAGTAAAATGTCACAAAAGGTGTATAAATTATGCACAAACTTGGCTAGAATAATAAAAGTCTCCTTCCTTTTCACCGTATCAGAGAAAACAGGAGACTAGGCAACGGAGAGGTTCTCCATACTTGCCTTGAAATCTGACCTCGAATTAGCCTGCAAGCTGCAGAGTAGAAGGTTTTGCTCTACATTCTCCTCATCTTCGCCACTGTCACAATTGCTATTTGACAAAATACCAAATCTGGTTAAGAAGAACTTAAAATTCTCGTGACCAGTTAAAATTTGAGTTCATTTAAGACCAGTTGAGAAATAAATGCCCGTTAAATGATGAAAAACTGATGGAAAAAATCTCCTTGTCCTCTGAGCTTTCGGAAACTAACATTAAAAGCTTATTAAACGTGCTGGCATTTGCCCGATACTACAGAACGGCAATAGAAAAATTATCATCGGCTAGTGTAATTAATAAACTTTAATTATTATTAACAGCCGATT
>JAOUZG010016644.1:9021279-9032046 GCA_026289955.1 Argiope argentata | reverse complement strand
TATATATATATATATATATATATATATATATATATATATATATATATTCTTTCTACCTGACTATCCTCTTCGTGAATTCTAACAACTGAAAAGGTCAAAAGTTAGTGATGTTTTTTCAGGTTCAGCTAAGCAATTGACAACACCGGAGAAGAACATTTCTATCCAGGAATGTTCTAAGAAGGGAGGAAAAAGAAAAAAAAAAAGAAAAGAAACAAAACAAAACAAAACCTAAATGCAATTGTCTATTCTGATTCACACTAGAACACACTGCTTGCTGCAACAAATTGATGTCACTCTTCGGTAGAAACTCTTGTAACTTATGTACCGAAGAACAGGGGAATGGGATGTTTCCGTAAGGTCTTATGAGAGGAAAAGAATAACTGCATGTCTTGGCATTCTTTTGAGAGAAAACAGATTTAGAAAAGGTTTGCAATTGTTTCTCTGCCTATTAGAGCTTTCACATATTAAAAAAAGAACTTGTGGTATCGGTTTAAAGTTTTAGTTTTGTAGAGGGAATGCTTAAGTTTACTATTTTAAATTTTTCTTTGAAACTATTTCATAAAAAATTGGAATCGAACTAGAATTTACATGGCTCAATATTTAATTTTAATAATTTCCAACAGACACTGAGGTTAAAATGTTAATTAAATTCGAACTTCATTTATTTACATACTCAAATTCATTCGAAACATCATTTCATTGTTCTAAGCTCTACCCTATGACTTCAGGAAAAATCTCAAAAACACTATTTCACTGTATAATATCTGTGATATGGAGCTGTAACACAGTTTCCCGGTTTCAATTACAGCACCAATTTCGACAACTTTTATTTCGTCTGAAAATTTTTGATCCCCCCCCCCCTCAGATGGATCGACAGAGCATTAACTACAACAACTAGACAGTTTTCTTTAATTTTACCCGCTGCTTTGAAAACAGAAATGGCCGGTCATAATTTTCTACGTTTGCTAGGGAAGTAGAATATGAAAAAATAATTTATTTAGGTATAATAAGACTTAATTATTCTAATTGATTTACAAAATTAAATGAATAACGAAAATAGGATGAGAGAACAGCTGTTATTTAAATGCCACAGTTACTCTACCAACTTAGCCGATTTTTGCTTCATCTGTAAACGAATGATCTCTCAATATATGTTGGCAGAGCACCTGGACCAAATTATCCATTTTTGTTCGATACTTTGAAAACAATTAGCCAATAAATCTTTTCCATGGTTACTAGACAAGTATGCTTTTAAATAATAATTTCTTTCATTATAACAAAATTTAATTCGTTAAAGTTAATTGTCATAACTAAACGAATATTGAAAATCTGACAAAACTGTGACTTATCTTTAAGTCAGCTAATAACGGAAGAATTTCAGAAAAAGTTTACATTTTTTTCATGGATTACCAACATAAAATAAGAAGAACTTTAAAAGTAATAAAAATATAAAGCTGATGTTTGTTACATGTCTTTATATCTCTGCTCATTAACAGACGTATATATGATCTTTTATTTAGAATGACTGCGAATCAATCACATTCAAAATTCTATAATACAGCATCATGAGAAAAGAATTGCAGCTTTACATTCTACCACTAGTTGATGATAAAGCATTGTATATACGTCTTTTAAAAGATCTGTGAATTAGGGGAATGTGTGCCCCGTCCCCTGAAAAAAGGGGCTGTACAATCGAATGTGAGTGTGTCATCCTCATATAAGCTTGAAGTCAGACTTCTGTCCTCGGGTGCTCAAGGGTACATACCCTAAGAAGCCACTGCACCCTCTCAGTTGTAGAGTGAATACGAGATCATAGGAATCATTCTTTCCATTACTTACCATTTATAATGTCTCAGCTTTGAAACCGGAGGGTTTCCGGTTTGTGCCCCTATTTCACCGAAGAAACCGTCGTGTAAGCGAGTCTGGTGTATGTTAAATGACCGGACCTTATGTCCTCCCACTGGTGTGGTATGGAGAAGGGGATGCTAGATCAGGTGTCATCCTCAATATGTGACCGCGGTTAAAAATTACGATATCCACCCTAGCATAGCTCTGGGGTTGCTTTAAAATGAAAAATTAATATTACTAAACCAAAAAACCAAATATTTTGTGGATTTGGTTTAAAAGAAAGTGAAAATGATTAAATGCGATAGAACACAGGCCTTCAGAATGGTTTCTATGACACCTTTGTGGTAATAAAATAATAATTACTTCCTACGTGGTTTCAAATCTTCCTCCAGACTGCCATTCTATTTTCTTATTAATCATATAAACAAAGCATATATTAAACATACTTCTACCGACGTCTTGGCATAGGGGTAGTGTGTGTTCCAGCTTTGAGTCCCGTTTCGGGCATGGTTATTCTTTTGTGTTCTATCTATAAAGTGTTAATGCGTGCCCCCCCCCCCCTGTAAAAAGGGGCTGTGCAAACGAATGCGATGACTGAGTAGCAAAAACGTACTTTTAGTTGTAGTTGGTGATACTACAAAACAAAAGACGCGAATTAGGCTAAAATCGCTGACTACCTTTCGAATTTGACCATGGCAAGAGACATAAGAAACAACAAAAACTTTAATAGAGGGAGAAAATCATGTGTCTCCGTGTTTCATGTAGCAAAAAATATTTCAAATTTCACCTCATTAAATGAATGTGGAATTGGACATCATTTAATTTTAAAAACCTGATACATTAAAGAAGAAAATTGCACATGCATCTAAAATTTTTATCGCTATGAAAAAAACTTTTAAAATTTATACGGGAATAAAAATAATTTCAGAATAATATTTTCGGGAACACTCTTTGAAAGAATCCCAAAATTTCTTAACTTTTAATTGAATTTAAACTATAAATACAACAAATGTTCAAATATTTTATTCAAAGCCTTCTTCAAGTTAAAACTGATTCAATTTGGAAATATAAAACAAATCTTTATGTTTATATCTTGAACAATGGGACAAAATCAGGAATAATAAAAATGATAATGGAAACATCTTGATATTCATTTAAACAATGATATAGATAATTACAAAATTCTTTAAAAACTTAAATTTTTTCAATTAATCAAAATCGAAAATTTCACACATAAAAAAATTGGTATAACTGAAAAAAATCTGAATTTTCAGATGATATAAAAATCAATTTTTTATTTTAATTTTTTTCTAAAATTGTTTTGGAAAAAAATCAAAACTTTGCTTCATATTTAATTAATTAAAATTCCAAATAGATATTTTATTCCCTTACCCACACCTCAAGGTATATTTACGTCAAGTAAGATTACTGCAGATCAAATGTTTTAACCTGCAGCGAGAAAACAACCACAAACACACACATATAAACGCATAAAACGCTATTATTAATAAACTTATTTTATTTGGCTTAGACTGAAAATAAGATTATATGTTTTATAAATTAAATAATAAAAATTTAATTAACTGTCAAGAAACCTTCACAAAATGTTTATATATATATATATCAAAGAATTTTTGCGCAAAATTCGAAGAAATACATTTTATAATAACTAATAATTATTTATAAATGCAAATTACTTAGGAAGTTTTATTTTCATTATCTGGGATTTTCATTGCTAAATTTAATTTTTTTTATTATTTAAGAGTTTTATAGAGTAAAATTTTCTTCTTCTTTTATTTATATTTCGTTATAGAATCAGCAAAACATCATCGAACTCTTGACCTTTTCATGTCATTAGAAGCGAGGAAAGGAATGTAGAAAAAAGTAAAATAAAAGATATGTCATTACGCCGATAAAATTTTTCAAGGATTAAAATAACCAAGAAAAAGAAGATGCTTGTTTCTGGTTCAAGTATAAGTAGGGTTATAATTAGGTGAAGTTATAACTCTGGAATTTCCTGCTTTTAACTAAATTCCAGTTATTTAAAGAAAAGATTAAAATATTTTATTCTTGATTTCTTTAGTTGCACTTTTATTCTATTTTTCTTTTCATTTTATTATTCTATTTTTCCTTTTATTTGTTCTATTTTTATAAAGCAAGAAGTAGCAAAAACTTGTTTGTCGTATATTATGAAAAGACACTCTGTTTCATATTAAGCCGGATTAAAGAACAAATGGGCTTTGATTTTTATATAACCTAGTGGGAATTTAAAATATATTTTCATTAATTGTTATATAATCTCTGTCGTATAATTTTTTGCGGCTTTTCCGAAACTTCTCTTATAGGAAAAATATTTTAACGTTCTTCCGAATTTTTTTCATTTTTGTTAAGATTCATTATTTAAAAAATCATTCAGTTCTAATCATGTCAAATTTACATAGAAATCTTCACTAATATTCGAATCAAATATTATAATAAGATAACTGAAATGTTTTTCATTGCAAAATTGATGATATTGCTGAAAACAAAGGGAAAAAGATTCTTATTGAATGTTTAATATATGTAAATCAATGACTCCTGATATTAAGTTTAAAAATTTAAGGCAAAAATGGAAATTCTAGAAAGTTCTGGAATTTTGACATCATCCACATTAAGAACCAAATCTAAGAGATACTTTCCAAAATTTCATCTCTGATTGGCTGATAATAAAAAGGAACAGGAGTGCTGTGCATTGCGAGATGCTTCGCAAAGCAATAATGTGTTGATGCTATTCTCATTTAAGTAAAGATTTATTGTCTATTCATATGCTGGTAATTTTTATAACTGCAATTCTTTTTGAACGCCATGGCTATAACTTCGTTTTAGATTTGTGTGGAATAAGGCATCATTTGCAGTTATCCAGCTTATTGCCTGAATTCGACTGAACACTTACACGAATCCTGTAATAATACAGTTACAAACCTGTAATTTTATTTCCCATACGAATTGTGCCATCGCAAGAAAGACCGTTTTAAGATCATGCCGCATCGGTGAACTCAGAACTTTGTGATTAACTTAGCGATTATTTTGCGACTTTTTATGACAAAATGGATATTTCTGGAAAGTTTAAGAATTTGGCACCCAAATTGCCCAGAAGATTCTCGGCCCGCATCCCCAGAGCTATAAAAGGATGACATTCTCAAGCTACAGTGATGAATTGAGCCGGAAGGGAAAGTGGATTAGAAGACAAGTAACGAGTCTTCAAGAGAATAGAAAAAAATGGCGGAATTCCAGCGTTTTGTTAAGCTCAATCAAGTGCTGAACTGCTGTGTGTCTAATCCTACTGTCTATTATGGAAGCAGCGTCGTGTCGTGTGCGGAGTACCCAGTTATGTTGCAGTATGTCAGATGCTGAAGCGAAGAGACAGTGAGAACATCAGCCGTTTGGCGAAGTTCTCACGAATGCGAAACTTCGTGGATCCCCTCAACTGCTGGATTCAATTTGGCTACTCAGTGTGCTTAACATGATTCGTTGCCCTCATGTTCATATATACACGGATAGCCAGATTGGCATTTATCTTGCAAATAAATTTCATAAAAGATTTGGCAGAAATATATATATTTGCTGTGAAAACAACATACTAAATTCTATCTATTTGGAAACTTTTTGGTGTATCTTTTCCATAGGTAGACGAAAAAATAGACATAATTAAAAAATTGCTTTCCAGAATCAACAAGATGAGAAATGGACAGTAAATCTTAAGCTCACATTTTTTTAAAAAACCTTTATCCTTTTTGATATAAAATGCCTTATTCTTTTAAGTAAAAATATATAAAAAAAAGAATTGTATGAATATCATAACCTTAATTAAAATTACAGAATGCATTGGGTTTCATTATCCTTTAGAAATTTTTCAATTTTAAAGCGATGAAATCGAAGCTGATTTGCATTCACCAAATTAAAAAGAAAGCTCTTTTTAATTCATTAAGTGATTGTCTGATTGCATAAAATTTGTTTTTCAATCTTAATAGCATTAATAATTTTTCTATTCAAACATTAGCTCAGATACGACTGTAATACAGAATGTTTTATTTTCTTTAAGAACGTTCGTATATTTTTTTATGCTTAATGTTTTTCTGCAGTTGATTAAAATACATATTTTGTTATAATTACGATGAAGATAACTTACTCTTTGAATAAACTTCTTTATTTGTTACTGATTTTATTGAAATTTGTTGCTGGGCATCATTTTGCCTTGTCTGTTAACTGACATTGATGTTGTGAAATTTCCCCTAACATTATTTTCTGTATCTGTTTTAAAGCTCTACCTAAACGTTCCATGTAATTTTAAACTTGATATAAGTATAAGATGTGAATCAATTATTTATTATGAAAAAAATAGTCAAATTGTTTTTTGGCTTTATAATTATAGTAAATTATTCTTAATGTCGGGTTTACAATTGGCCGAAGAATATGTAGCGCATGCGTAGAAAGAAGCTGATTTATGTTCGCCAAACTTTATAAGATAGATTCAAGCATTCAAGCAAGCAATAGGTGTATTTATTACTATTTATTTAACTTTTTTACAGTATATCGTATTAAAAAGATGAATATTTATTAAAAAAATCATCAGCATACTTAAATTAGAAAAACTCAAGATAAGAAGAGGCAAATAAGCAAAAAACTCAATTAAGGATAAAAAAACAAAGCAAAAATGTCGGAAATAATCTACGATAAATGGCAATTTTTTTTCTAGACAAATAAAAAAAAAAACTCGCTAAATTCTAGAAAATGAAAAAATGCAATACAGCGGCTCTTCCCGTGTCAATAATTACTTCGACCGAACAGCAATTTCAGCCTTTCTACCCTTTTGCAGCCTAACTTGGAGACTTATATGTGGCTAGGCATAAATGCAATGTACACTAACTTTCCTTCAACCCATAACCGCATTACCAATAACGCAAATAAAAATAAAATAAAAATTTAAATGTAATCTGCTATGCATATTTCAATGTATCATGTCAGAACATCAATTTCTTGAACGGCCCAACACCACGTGCTCTTGCAAGTTAAATTATATTTTTAATCATTTTAAAGGTTTCATTAAATGGGTCACTTTAGTATCGCAAACGATCCATAAGAACTTTCTCTCGCATTTATATTTAAAAAATATATCACATTTCCTATTTATTCCATTTCATATAATCACGTGCTCAGAATGATATTTTTCTAGGTTTTATTTGTTGTGGGCGTCAACCTTTTTTAAATGCGATGGCAACGCGTTATTAAAGGTCTATTTTTTGAGATGTTCGTGCAGATAGTAAAATTTCACTTTTTTTCACCTACGGATTGTTGATGTTCGAAACCTCATCCCAAAAACAACATCATGTTCTGACACAAAAAAAAAGCATGAAATTCTACAAACGGATGCGCAGTGAGAAAAAATGCAATATAGCGGCTTGTCCCTTGGGGACAATTACTTGCCATCGACCAAACAACATATATCAGACTTTCTACGCATGCGCTGTATTCTTGCCGTTTGATTACTGCCGGAAAATAAACCTGGTATAAATAAACTGCACATTTCCTTTACTTCAAACCATAGCCACATTACTAGTAACGCAAATAGAGAAAAAAAGTTTTTTTAAAGCCAAAAAGTGACAACAGTTTCTAGCTATAAACCACAATACAATTCCAATCCGATTCAAGCTAGATGATAATGTTCTATTTGCTTCAGGGCTTTCCATTTCTTTTTTTCTTGTAAATTATTGAGCTGTAATTTTCATTCCCATAATGTACGGACGCTCCTCAAAATGTACAAAAACAACGTAACTTTTAACCTTTTCTGCTACTGAAGAAAAAAGCGCAAAAAACATTTATAACGATGTTGATGGAAATTGTAAACTATAAAAATAAAAAAAAGTATTGCTGGAGTGCAATGTTTATTCGATTTAAGTGTAAGGAAGATTAATTTGAGCCTGAGAAATTCACGGATTTTAATCTAATAAACAAACTGATGATGTTTAAATAAGAGCTTTAAATATTTATTCATTTGCTTTATTTTCACTCTGTTATTATTTTCCATAGTTTTTTTTAAATTTAATTGAAAACGTATTTTTTTCTTAATCTCATGAAATAGACAATAAAAAACAACAAAAGATATTGTTTTAAGTAGATTTAAGTAAATGCTCTTTATTTTCGTGATAATAAGAATTTTCTAATAAAATGTACATTTCCACAGATGTTTTCAAATTATTTTTTTGAACTTTAATATGCACAGTCTATGTAAACAGCTCTATAGTAAACAGTATTTTAATACTTGAAGTAAGATTTTATGAGCAAATTGATGCCTATTCTTTCTATAATGCCTTTTTTTTAATAAATTGCATTAAATTGTTTTAAAAAATACGTTTCAAGAAGTTTAAACAAATATTATCCTTTATTTGTGACATTGTTAAGCAAATTTATGACTTGACTTGTTTGAAGTTTAATAAGATAAATTATAAAAAATATTTAAAGCATACGTCATTTTCTCATATTATTTGTGAAAAAAATAAATTATTTTTAAAAAATTCAGAAATTTTTTTATTGCTGTAAGCAATGGATTCTTGTGTAATTCAGGTTAAGTCATTGTGTTCTGCTTGAGTTTACATCTTCCTTTGCTTTTTCTCGTTTTCTTTCTTTTTATACTTCTCACCGAGTTCTTGAATGGAAGAGTTCTCTTTATCTCTCTCTCTCTTTGTAAAGTCAGGAATTTTTTATTTAACTTTTGACCTTTCCTATTATCGGAGAAATGGAGGAAATGGTTAAAAGTAAAAACAGAACAGAAAAAAAATTAACTATGTCGATAAACTTCGTAAGATATATACTCTTCCCACACAAAAGAAAAGAACACAGAAATGTACAAATAGAACCAATTTAAATCAAAAAAATTCGTAAGTTTCTATTTTTTAAGTATGGAGCTTAAAGAAAAAGTTTGAAGATTAATTTTTTAAGGGTTTACTCTTTTTTTCTAGTTCGTAAATAGATGTTTTCTATTAAACGTAATGAGTATCTTTTTAATACAAGTTGCAACGGTGTTGTATTAAGCTGAATTAATATAAATTCAATTTATTAAAATGATGCCCACGGACATTGTGCTAAATTTAATGCCTCAGACGAAAAAAATTAATTCTTTTATAAAGAAGTTGGTAATTTAGTTATCTAACAAAGCAATTAATACATTGCATGTTTCCGAAATAACAATATATTGCTACGAATTTGCTGTACAACTTTTCTGCGCTGTCACTTCTATGATGAAGAAGATTTTTAAGATACTCTACAGGATGCTGAACGAATAACGGATCAGTGAATATGGCACTTTATCGATAGTATGGCATTATGGGATCAATTTTGTGATTTTATCGAAAAAATTAATGTTTCCTGAAACAGTAAGAATTTTGCCAATTTCTCCAATAAGATGCGAGTTTTGGGGAGCTATGTCTCAAAAACTACAAAGCGTATATATAAGCAAAGTCAGTTGAATGTTGTTGTTGTTGTTACTAATGACACTTGTCATGGATAAGCTAGCTGATGGCCTTCAGCGATTTTAAGCCAAATGAGCGTCTCTTGTTTAAATTAGCGCCCACTAGGGCCAAGAGTACGACTCAACACTTTCGCTTGCACGGTCCCTTTATACAGGGACCATAGTCACACACCTTACAGATAGAACACAGACGAACAGCTATGCCCAAACCAGAACCCGAACCCGGGGCGCCCAAAATGTTCGGAAGAGGCTCTACCCTATGCCAGGACGTCGACAGTCAGTGGAATTGAATAGTTAAGTCAATCCAAGAGCTTTATGTTATGCATTTTCTTTTGTATGCTAGTTTACTGCAATTGCTGTTCTTAAGTTGATTTTAATTCAGTTTTGTTCAACTTGTATTCGTGTCTTGTTACTAAGCTCTCTGGGTTGTTTCACCATACTCTCACGGCTTCGGCATTGATTTTCAGAATAATTTTTCATTCACAATATGTAATTTCTAATCAAGACCGTGCATATTCATAGTGGTGTTTATTATAATAAATCAAAATTATAATTTTTCGCAAAACTCATTTTTATTATGTGAGAACATGATGTTGTTTTAGTTAGTAGATTTTGATGTCTCCAAAATTTACGGCCAAAAAATATTTTTATATGCTTTTACCTGTATTGCATTATCATTACGCTTGCTTTATTGAAAGCAGGTGCGTTTTTTTTTCGTTTCCTACCATTAGCTCACACTCTCCATATGTATATTTATCTATCTTGTTCACATTTTCAATCGTTAGTAAAATGCTTTTTATTCATTTAATCAAATTCCAGCAATTTTTTAAGAACTTGTAGTAGATGATGTTAATCATTTTTTTCAAATATTAATTCATTAATTTTTTTATTAATTAATTAAAAATAATTTTCTTACCTTTATACTAGTTCTTTATAGTAACTGCTATTGTCAGGACACATTTGCCTGGTTGTAAGGGCGTATGACTGGCATTACTTGTGATGCGAGTTCGAACCTTGGACACAAAGCTCTCCACGTCAAGAGTTATATGCTGGGGGTGCTTAGTCAAAAGTGATCGTTAATCGGGTGTTCAAGGGTCCATACTCTCAGAATCTACTGCACCCCTCCATCCGGTGTCAAGCGTAGCACAAGAACAACAAATGTAATTGTTTAGTAAAAAGTAAATAAAATAAAAAAATTCTTAATATTGAAAGTAGTAATTCCTTCTAGGTTAATTAGGTTAACCTGCTTTTACCAGTATTAATTTATTATTAAGTTGCGTTTTTTCACAGCGGACGCGTTTTTAAAAGGTTGGCTTAGAACTATGACATTATATTTATTATTTCATCTCAAAATCGGTTGAGCTCCAAAACTTTGTTTCCGATCTAGAAAAATTGAAAAGGAAAGGAAAGTTTAT
>JAOUZG010016644.1:9007840-9020879 GCA_026289955.1 Argiope argentata | reverse complement strand
ATATATATATATATATATATATATACTTTTTTTGTCGAATAGGATAGCTAATAGATAAATACAAACATACAGATTCTTCTCTTTAACCCAGATAAAATACTAATACATAAATACTCATAAAAATAATTCTATTCATTGTAATTTGATCTCTAAAATGCAAATCCAACTTCACATTTCTACTATTCATCGTTTTGGTTGAATAGAGGAGCTAAATAGACAGATACACACAATCAAATCCTGTTTTTTTTTACTCAGACAGCGGCATACAATAGTATATGAAAGTTGGTCACAAGTTTTAGGAATCATAAGATATGATAAAGAATTTATGAAGATTTAAATACTAAAGAATAATTTTTTCTTGTGAGGAGTTTTTAATGAAATATTTACTAGCGGGAAAAAACATCTTACAGAATTCCTTTCTTTATTCAAATAAAAAAAAATTAAGGATAAAAATAGCTCCAAAGGAAAACTAATTTCCTTTCTTCAAAAAAGAAAAGTGATTGACAGTCAGTTGAATTCAAAAGATAGAAGAAACGTATTCAAGATTTAAAAAAACAACAACTTGAAATATCTTAATTAGATAGAAAATTCCAATGAAATTACAAATAAAAAACATTTCATCCCAAATCCAATATGTTTAAGAAAATATCAAATTCCGAAGACAGTTTCTGACATATTTTAATTTTGAACTCTAGAATAAATATTATTGATGTTCTTGTTCTTTTTATATTTCATAAAATGAAACTCTTGAAGTGTACTAAATTCAAAAATTAAATATCTGTAATTAAAAACTTCTCTCCTTCGTGTAAAAAGGATTATGATCTTTTTTCTTCTTCTCGGAATTTGAAATTGAATGTTTGAATTATTATTTTATCAGACATATAAAAAAACAGCGATAATTAAATGTTTTTGAAATGAGTTCTTTACTCAAAAAAAAATAAAATTTTCACATTTATTAAATATAAGTGGATAAAGCTTTCTCAAATATTAAATACATTGTCCATTAATTTTTTATAAGAATTTTTTTTTTGCTTCAATAACTATTTAATTTCGGAAATAATTTACTTCTAGGTATTTTATTTTATAATAAAGTGAAAAAGAATGCCATTGCAGGAAAGAAAATAAGTAATAAATTTTATGCTAAATAAAGAGTCACTTGCATGAATGAATCAATATACACTGCACAAAACAATTAGGGGAGCACATGGTTTTAACAGAATTACGCAAAGATGTCTACCAATAAGTAACATAAAATGAATCATCCATAAATTACAGCCTGCCAGGAAACGGAAGAAGAAAACTTTATATGCAAATCAAAGTTCATAACGTCAAAAACCATAAAAAAGAGATAAGGTCAGAAATCGGGATGTTGCAGAAACGTCTGTTTTACTGCCGTAACTGCGAAATTTGATTGGGCAGTCTTTCCGTTTTTGAGACAAGCTTATGAGAATATCTGAACAACGTGATCGACCGGAATCCATGGCATGGCATGACATAGGCCGACTGGAATGAGGCCAAACACAACGGAGTGTTGCGGACGCTGTTGGAGTCGCCAGAAGTGTTGTTGTAAGGTTGTGGAATCGATTTCAAGAAACAGGAAATGTTAGACGTCGGCCAGGGCAAGGTCGGCCACGCGCCACTACAGCAACTGATGACCGGTATATACGGTTAACAGCCCGTCGAAAGAGAACAAAGAATGCTACTCGGCTGCAAAGACAGTTGTTCTTGGCAACAGGACGATGGGTATCCAGCCAAACAGTAAGCAATAGGCCTCATGGGGGAGGGCTCTATTCACGTAGGCCAATGGTCTGCATTCCGTTGGACCCACGCCACCGTGCGGCCCGAAGAAGATGGGCTGCTGAACATCGAGATTGGCAGCAACATGATTGAAGCCAAGTGCTATTTGCAGACGAGCCCCGATTCAGTCTGGAGTGTGACACTCGACGTGTTCTGGTATGGCGAGAGAGGGACACTCGAAATAACCCCGCATTCGTTTGTGAAAGGTCCCAATACAGACTAGCTGGTTGGAGGGTATGGGGTGTAGTCAGCATAGGCAGACGTACGGACCTGCATATCATTCGGAATGGCACTTTGATGGGCCGCAGGTATGCAGACGAGATACTGTGATCTCATGTCATCCCTTACCCTGGAGCCATTAGCGATTTCTTTATTTTCCAGGATGATAATGCTCGTCCGCATAGAGCTCGTCTGGTGGAGAACAGGCTTGAAGCTGAAACAATACAGCGTATGGAATGGCCAGCCTGATCTCCTGACCTGAATCCAATCGAGCATGTTTGGGACATGCTCGGACGACGCATTGCTGCGGGGCCTAAGACCGTCTTTGACTGTCCCAGACATAGAGATTGCACTTCTTGAGGAATGGAACAGTATTCCCCAAAGTCTGATCGTTAACCTCATCGCATCCATGGCAAACTGGTGTGCAGCAGTCTTAGCTGTTCGAGGAGACCACACGCCCTAATAAAACTCATGCATCATGTCTATTCAGAGCCTTTTTTATCGTTTACATGTAACCAAATTGTTGCCCTAAATCATCTTTTCATGTTTTTTTCATATTTTCAAAGAATTAAAGCTTAATTCCACATTTTTTTTCTCTGTATTGCGCATGGATACGCGTGTACTACCCATTATATGCCAATACCTTTCTGTCTCGCACGGTTTTCTTGATTTTTTTTGCTTGCTCCTCTAATTGTTTTGAGCAGTGTACTAATCCTGGCATCCGTTCATAGGTGTAGCGCGTCTTTCTCGTGATCTGAGAGCGTCTTCTCGTGATCTGGTCTCCGGGTTTTAGACCATATGGCGGCATGGTTGTTCCTTCTTCTATGTTTTATCTGTGAAGCATGTGAATGCTCCTTCCGCAGTAAAAATTGGCTTTGTAAGTGAATGTGATGAGTGAGTAACGGTTTTGTATGCGTTGTTTTTATGAAATATATCGTCTACTTCTCGTACTCTTGGCCCTAGTTGGAGCTACTTCAAAAAGAGGCACTCATTTGGCTTAAATTCGATGGTGCAGCAGTGAGCTTACCCATGGCAAGTACCATTAGACACAGCAACAATGCAACACACTGTTTATATTTTTATTACTAAATCATATTATAAAATTCAATTTCTAAAGATGATATAATTATGATTTATTGTATTTACTTGCAAGTGAACGTATATCAACCGAACGACAGTCCATCTGTTATGGAATTTTTCAAAATTTGAGTTATAATTATGAAGATGCAGTTATATACTAAATTTCATCTTCTTAGCTCAATGCGTTTTTAAGTTCTCACAAACACTCAAAGTAACGGACAACAGATTTAAAGTTGATGAATTTTATCTGAAATTTTGCAAAAATCTACATTTAATTTTTTTTTTAAAATTATGTTAAAAATTCTTAATTTACATTTGAGAAACAATTTTCTTTTTAAAACCTCATTCAAATTTGATATTTTCAACTCTTATCTTTCTTTCTAGTATACGATGTATAAAGAATAATACTGTAATCGCCAAAAAATTCAAACTCAGGATTTTGACGAATAATCACGTTTTAGACTTTTCTTCCTTAAAAACAAGTAATATGAAAAAAGTTAAAATCTATTCCTAGGTCAGCACAGAAAATTGTTATTAAATCATTACAATTGTTGTTGCTGTTCTCATGTTCCGCTTTAAAACGGAAGAAGGGGGTAGGTAACGGTTGGTACATAAACCCTCAGTACATGGGTACATAAATCCTCAGTAGGTTCTGAGGGTTTATGTACCCATGAGCAACTGAAAAGCAGAAGTCTGACTTCTAACTCACACTCTTCACAATCCTTTTTAGCCGGGCAAACTCATTCAATTCATTTATTCGTCCGCAGATTGTAATTTGGATCTGGAACAGAGAACGATTATTTCTGCCCCAGTAGCCCCCAGTGGCATTACTTTCGACATGGAGAACTTTGGGACTACAACGGATTTCGAGTCCACCACTAACACACTCACAGTCTTCGGCTGGCGGGTTTGAACTCTCAGTCCACCGGATGTGAATCGAGCGCCCTACCAACCATGCTATACCGGTCTAATAATTACAATTACTATAAATAATCGATCAAAAAATTATACTAGCGTTGAATTTTCAATGACTATAGAGGATTCCCCACCAATTGAGGCAACGCAAAATGCATGAATTTTTTACACCAGTTGGGGGTAGAGCAATACAGATTAGAAATTTCTAATTTTCTTATTCTGTAATTATTTTAAATTGAAAATACTTCAAAATGAATTTGGAAAAATCAATTAATTAACAATGTTAAGTTTTAGATGCATAGAACTTTATTAAAATAAACAGAATCAGTTGAAATTATTGGCCAAGAATATGGTAAGCCCAACCTCATTAACGTGCGGAAAAAACAAACTGTATTCGTTATTTATATGGCAGAGGAAAAATGAAAATTTTTGACGAGAAAGTTAGTTTTTAATTCATTAATAAAAAACGAATTAATATTTAAAAAAACTGTATTTAAATCAAATGTCATCCACTACAAGTTTTAAAAAATTTAATTCAATCTAATTAATAAATAAAAAGTATTTTATTTACGATTGAAACTTTGAACAAGATATATATATATAAGGAGAGTGTGAGTCAACAGTAGGAATTGAAAAATACAATTTTAAAGTCTCAACATTTTTCTTTGATAATTTATTTCAGTAAGGTATTTTTACAGCAGAAGATATCCACTTATCATCTAGATTTTACTATGGTGTACCTATTACAAAATAAAACTACACCAATTTTGTGAGGTATATCTAATTTTAATGAATGTCTTATTTGATAAAAACTTTGAATGAATAATGCATCTTTACATGTATTTTATTACCATGTGTCTGCATTCGGATTAGCAATAATTATGTTTAATATGTAGTGCCTTCTGGATCTTTGCATATTTTGTAAATAACTTGTCATCGATTGTATTTTATGATAATTATGAATGCTTTAAAACTTATTTCGTAATGTAGATGAAACTACAGTAAATAGGAGAGAAATTTATGAATACTTTATTAGCGTGTAAGTGTTTGTATCCATAATATATATCAAACTTCCCTTTTATTCATTTATTTATTAAGAACACTGAAGAAAATGCAAATTATTTTTAAGATTAAGTTCTCTAAAAGATTATAATTTCACGTACATATGTTTTATTTATTGATATGTGATAATACTTTTGTTTCACACCATTAGCATGATATTTTTAAAAACCTTTTGTTAACGAAATTTTATTTATTTAATTTTTACCATTTATATTAATAAAATTTTTATATTGACATATATATTATATATTATAGATAAATATTTTATAATGTTTACATGCATTTTTAATTATTACTTCCACTATAAAGAAAACAATAAAGAAAATCCCTTTATAATATTTCATATGCATTTTGAATGGTTTCACTTAATATTATATTGCACATTACTAAATGTTTTTTAATTAGATTTGGTATGGAGGTTTTAATACAAAGTGATTACTTTTTATAACTATTTACGTTTAATAGTGAAATTAAAAAAATATTTTAGACATTACTTTTAAGACAAAGAATGAACAACATTTAACTAATTAATAATTTAGTATTGCTATGTCTTTAAACACATATAGTGTTTATTTAACCATCCAATAGCTTAGTCATGTTAATGTTCAGTTTTAAAGCAACATTCGGACTACTTTGTTAGAACCTTGCAATTTTGAACCGAGGTCAGATGACGAGGATGACACCTGTGCTTCCACCACCTCACCAAACTTTCCTATCAGTGTTAGGATCTTTACCCATTGCAGATTTTACGTGCTTAAGAACAGTTTGTTCGACAGTTCTTCAGTGGAACAGATGTCGAAACTAAACCCCAGCTTCCAAAGCCAAGACCTTAACACCAATACATATCTGTCCAACTACTCAATATGATGAATATATTAACCTATATTTTTATATAAATGCATTCGGCATCAAGTTTAAAAAACATTTTCGAATTTTTCTATAAAATAAATTGGAAAGAAATGTTTGTGCAACAATTCGTATTAATTAAAAAAAACTAAGAAACTTTTGAAACAAACAAATGTGAAGAAAATATTTTATTTGCTTTTTGTGGGAGGGGCTATGATTTGATACAAACAAACACTATTTTAACCCTTTATCTGCTGACGGTACTTATAAGTACCATTTAAATCTGGATTATATTTTTGTAATATCACTATTTTCGCCGATCGTAGAACGTAACCTAAATAGCAAAACATTAATATAAGTTAAAAGTAGGAATGGAAAATATTTAATTAATAATTAAATTAATTAAGATATTTCGATTAATTAAAATTTTTCTCTTGGGTTCCCTGGAATTATTCTGCAAGAAAACTTAACTACTGGGGCAAAAATGAAGTTGGAAAATTGATGGCAAAATAATTCAGTAGAGAAAGGGTATAGTCCATCAAACTATTACTCAATATTTTGGAGACAATAGAAAAAAACCATGTCCTTGAATTGATAAATAAGTTTTATTCCAACTCAGCCTTTAAATAATGTGTGTGCCTGACAATTAACTTGAAGTTTTTAATTTGATCTCGAAGCATTGAAATGATTATTAATTGAGTTCAGTTCTTTATTTCACGGTACAAAAGCCATCTCTGGCTGAGCTGCGGCACATTTTTGAATATAGAAAATGTGTATCGATTTATAATAAAATCAAAATATGAAATATTTACAAAACCTACGGACTAAAATCTTACATCTGTGACTCATCAAAAAGCGTAACAATGATGTAAGGTATGGAATTATGCTAAAGCATGTGGTTAATATTTATATATGACTATAAAAACCAATATTTTTTTTTAAATAAAAAGGTCAACATGAAGAGTTTTGGAAAGCAGCTTGCCCAATTGATGGTGAGATTTCTGAAAACATGTAAAATGCGGGTTTGATAATCTTTGAAACTTCACAAAAATGTATAAAATTGACATATGACTGTTACACATTTGAAAAATGGTGTTGGGTCCCCTATCAACAAATATCAGCGGGAATTCAAACGGCGAATTAGAAAATTGTGCCCAGCTTTTTTAGATGTTCAATCAATTAAAAAAAGATATTTTCTCAATAGCTTCCCAAAATGTTTGATGCATAAAGCTGATTTTCCCATCGTTTAAAATTCTTTTAAAAATAATCATTCAGTAATATAATTTCATCACATTTTAATAAAATTTTGCATATCTTTGATCAGTATATTTTATTATTGTTGGAAGAAATTATGAATAAGTAAGGGCATTAAAATATCATGACTTCAATATACGGTGAAATTTAATGATTAAAAGTACTTTGATGAGAAAAAGGTGTTGATCACGTTTCGTGCATTGAATTAAAATAGAATTAATGTCGCTACAAGTGGGCTAGCGCCGCAGAAGGACTCCAAAGTTGGCGACGTTTGACGAGGAGCTTCGTGCAAACAGGTTTGTTTGGCGAAAGGAATAGTCTGATAGTTGCTGGATCGTACGTGAAGCACCGCTTTGCTTTGCGTGCTTTTGGGCGCGTGCTCTGTCGGCTATATAAGGGACGGGTAACCGTAGTTCCGGCAGCTAATTGTTTTCCTCTCGGAAGAGAAGCGTCTCGCTAAAATAGCGGATTATTACTGAGCTGTGTTTACGTTTGCTGTTAACATGTATAATTGAGCTCGCTGTGACTTACTGTTAATTGTACTGTACTATAGCTGTCTGCACTCCGTTTTTATTGTGCGTAAAGCTTGCATTTACGCTGTGACTGTTGGCTGTTGGATTGTGTTTATCTGAAGTTTTACTTTATCAAGTCATCCTGTAAATAGCTGTAAATAATTTTTTTTGTGCTGTCCTCAAATAAAGTCCATTCAATCCGAACCCGCTATGCTAAAAAAGTAAAAATATCTTCTACGAACCAGTTGGTCCCTGAAGGTATATATATAGTAAAAGGGAAATATTTGTTGTATAGTATAAGGGAATATGCAAGTTATAAAGTATTTTCTTCCATTACCTTTTCTATTCTTTTAATTGTCCAAAGAAGCTTTCTCTCTAATAACTTGCATATTTCGAATACAATTCAAATATCTCGGTGAACTTCTATTTATTATGCCAAGGTTAACTGCCACTAGTTAGTAGGAAAAATGTAACATTACCCTCCAAATCGATTACTGAAGTCATTACAGCTGAGCATAAGCATTGCAGAACCGAATGGCTTCAATCATTAGTTTAAAACTTTCTCTCCCGTACTAACCACCTGCGTAAATTGGAAGTGATGAAAATTTAAAAGGGGCGAACCCTCAGGTTATATCCAGAGATCTTCTGGTTTAACGGCGGGCTCGAAACAATCGCTCCTAGACAATTAACTGCAATGCCGGACATAAATTCTCCCTCCAGCTCCCATCGCAAAATATTTGCATTAAACATTAATACAGAGGTGGCAACACGTGAGGAATCCTTTGGTCTGTAATCCTGTCCGCCGATCAATTACGATTCTGCGTGTCTGGAAAATTAAAGTATGCCATCTTTGGAGAAATTGTGGAAAGGATTATGGCAAGAGATTGGGAACGGTTGTAGTTGCACTACTATTATTTCCAGAAACCTTTAATCAAAACATATTATAATATTTATTATTTAATAGCTGAATAATATTTATTAAATAAATGACCGAAAATAAAAGATAAAAAAAACATTCATGCATGCTTTTTTCATTTTTCAAGGATTTTAACGATATTGCTTGAAAATAAATATATATTTCTTTATAGAAAGCAATGTTCAGTATGGAATTAAAAAACATAGCTATTTTCAACTAATTATATAATATAATGGAGACATCTGTGTGTATATAAGGTATACAATTACTTAAAAACCTTTTAGATTTAATTAAATAATTGGCCTTTTATTATTGGCTACGGAAAATGCATAGTGAATTGTTTTTAAACGAACATAAACTCGTGTATTGCTTTTACTGATGATGATGTGCCTGCTTTACAATGGAAGGAGGGATGCAGCAGCTTCTGAGAGTATGGACCCCTGACAACCCGAAGCAGAAGTTAACTTCTATCCCATATGATGATAGCACAAACTTATCACATTCGTTTGCACATTCACACACCTCACAGATAAAACACAGAAGAGCAACAATGCCCCGACCGGGACTGGATACTCGTGTTTGAATGAACATTCATTGTAAACTAATATGGTCACTAAAGATACAGATAAAAAATTTAGACAATAATTTTTTTTATAGTTAATACGTTAGAACAAAATTCCAAATGCAATTTTACTTATTTTCTTATAAACTTGACATATTGTGAAATCTTTAATTCATTCCAAGCGTGACATATTGTGATATCTTTAATTCACATCCAAATTAATCATATACATATAATTTGTTAACAATATTTATATAAATAGCAAGGTAAGGGAAAAATATACATTCTCCTGAAAAATGTTGGTTGCATTATTTTAAATGTTACAGTGCAATTCAAATATTCCTCATATATAATTAGACAAATCCCTCTTTATATATATATATATATATATATATATATATATATATATATATATATATTTACATTTTTAAATGCTAATAAAATACTTTGTGTTCAACCACTTAAGTTTGAATGCGTTTTTTAAACGAACAGTGGATAACACTTGATGTTAATATAGTTTTTTAAATTAAATATAATTAATTTTTAATACTTTAAATAGAGTTTGTTATAAAAATTGAAATCAACAGGCAGTAGCTCAATCGGTAAAATGCAAGGTTTTCAGTATTTTTCACTTGAAGGTTAAGAAAGCGAGCTCAATTCTTGCAAAAATCAGTAATTTTTTTTGATGAATTATATACATTAATTTTAATTATTAGTAAAAGTTTAATAAAATTCTTTTCTTACCTTAGTAGGAATTGGCTTAATTTTTTTATATTACTTGTTACATGGTAATTAAAATTGAGCGATGGAAACTTGGGAAAATTTCTTATTTATTCCATCCAAATCAACACCATTTGCTTCGTACGCAGCATCTAACCTCGCAAGTAAAAATATTTAACTTTTTATGCAAAGTTTAAATTATAGTTTACCTAATCATTTAGCATATAGCTTCATTATAACTTCTTAGTTTGTCATTGCAGTGACTGTATTTACACTTATTAGAAAAATTTAGCCCTTAAAAGTTTCAAACAAGATAATATCATATTCTTTGAAAATGTCTTGGGGATAGAGATATTGGAATATAATCATCAAAACATTTAGAAAAAATAATCTTGCTCTTCTGTTCTTTTAATTCATGAATGCATATTAAAAACGATAGAAAATGATCAGAGAATTTGGTGAAAGTGTAAAAGCTCTTAAAAAGAGAGAGAGCGAGAGAGAAAGCCTCACGTTTTTTTGGAACACATGAATATTTCCCTAAGTATTCCAACCTTTTACAGATAAGAATCTCTATTACAATTATTTATATCATAGGATTTTACATCAAGACATACCTATAACATTTCGGGACACACTTTTTCACATGAATGAACTTTGGCTGTCTTATTTTACTTTTCTGAATGTATTAATTAAGAATATGGCAGTAATATGATTTGTACTAATATCTTATATTATTTAGCACTAGAAATGTACTTTAAATGCATCATATTGAGAATGTCTTCAAAATGTTTTCAAATTCGGGCAATCCAATTTCGAAAAACTAAAATTTAACTTATGTAACATGTTATTTCTGGGAAAGAATTTTTCTAAAATTATGCAGTATTGAGGTATGATTGTTTGGACAGTTTCCATTCTCTGAGAGTAAAGAATCACGATTCGAAGAATTTATATGGTCATTAATAATCACCGTAATTGCAATAACTTTATCTGGAAAATAATAATTGTAATAATTTGTTCTAGCAATTAATAAATGCAATAATTTATTTTATAACAAAATATTTTTCACAGATATTTTCAGCGAGATATTTTCTATAAAATTAGACATCATTGAAGTTTGATTTCTTGGACAGTTTCCATTTTTTGAGAGTAAAGAATCAAGTTTCAATGATTTTATATGGTCATCAGTGATCACTGTAATTGCAATAATTTGAGCAAGCTGATAATAATTGCACTAATTTACTCAAGTAAATAATAAATACATCCATTTGATTTATTGCTAGCAATTTTTTCACATATTATTTCTGTGAGATTTTTTTCTATAAAATTAGGCACCATTGAAGTTTAATTTTTTGGACAATTTCCATTTTCTGAGAGGAAGAATATAGACTAATTGATTTTACACGGCCATAAATGATCACTTACGGTGATATTACGGTGCAATAATTTGAGCATCCAAAAAATGATTGCACTAATTTACTCTAATACATGATAAATGCTATAATTTAATTTATTACAAACAATTTTTTACCAAACATCGGTGCATCTAAATGCATCAAAAATCCTCTGACGAAAGCTTAGTCTATTTTATCAGATATTTTATTTATAATAAAGATATTTCATTCCTTTCTCGAAAAATATTATTTTATGTAATAACGACGACGATGCCTTAATATGAATTTATCCGAGTATGAAAGAAAAATATTGAGATGGTAAATAATAATTAGGTAAAAGTCAAACATAAACAGCGAAAATAAAATGGTGAAACTGGTCTGCTTTTCAGTAATCTTATAAAATATACACCCTGCAAAAACAGATACGTTGCATTAGATTACCGTCTAGACACCGTTTGCGCATATACATATAATACAAGTACTGAGAAAAAGGTGGCTATAGACACTGCTTATAGAATAATATTTTTAAAATTATACTCTTATTCCTTATAAAATAAGTTAAGATGCACATGTGGTTAAAATGAAAAAGCTGTTTTCTTTGGTTTGAAAAATTTCGTAATTTCAAAAATAAAAAGCAAAACAAAATTATTGAATTGTCGTTTACAAAAGCGGAAAGTGAATCATCTGCTTTCTTTCATTTTTCCTAAAAGCCTTCAAAAGTGGTATATTGGAAGATTTTTCAAAGTTTCAGCTAATACGCTTTTTCGGTATCTTTTTTTATAAGAAAACAATTTGTGTTATTTGGTTAAGATTAATTTAACTATAATTAATTTCTAGTTTTTTTTTTATTTACTTTCTTCTAACCTTGCTATTTTTAGGTTCCTTCATTTTTTGAAATGTTGTACACTTGCTTATTTTTGATACTAGCACAATATATAAATTTTTTCAGATGTCCAATACCAATTTTTTGAATTTTTATTTTATTTGAATGGAGTAGTATTGAATTTGGGAAAATATTGGTGTCAAGATTCAAAAACATTGCCATAATGAATAGAAAACTCTGACCTGAAATTAGAATTAAAATAAAGTATTTGTCTTTAGTACATAAACAAAAGTGTTTTTATGAAACTACTAAAGAAGCTTCTTAAAAATATTGTGAGATTGACATCAAATGTTGAAACTTCCCCGATCGATAAAGACACTATACCTAAACCTTACCCCCTTAACATAAACTCTACTTAATCCTACTCCCCTGATATAATTTATACTACCGAATAATACTTGCGCTAATTTATTCTAGTAAATGACAAATGCCATAATTTAATTTATAACAAACAAATTTTTCCTCCTTTAACAACAGAGAAAAGACATTAGATGTCAAATAATTTTTTTCCACGGTTCGTCTCTGATAGCATCAGATGCAAAACAAAAAATCCCCATCACTTTCACAAACTCGGGACCGGAACTGTTATCAGACAATACAGCCCCTTGTACAGTGCATAAAGCTTGCATTAAGAACTGTTCAATCAATATGAAAAAATATGAAATGTCTTCTTTTTTTCGATTTCTAAAGAATGTAATGAGAATAATAAAATCCATGACAACATTCTCATGCATATAAACAGTATACATGACAACATTCTCATGCATATAAACAGTATACATGACAACATTCTCATGCATATAAACAGTATACATGACAACATTCTCATGCATATAAACAGTATACATGACAACATTCTCTATACAAACAGTATACATGACA
>JAOUZG010016644.1:8979242-9002259 GCA_026289955.1 Argiope argentata | reverse complement strand
TAGAAAAAAAGGAATATTGCAATCTAAAAAAAGCATATAGAAAAAAAAAGGAATATTGCAATCTTAAAAAGCGTACAGTAAAGAACAACATTTCAATCTTAAAAAGCGTGCAGAAAAAAGTAACATTGCAATCTGAAAAAGAACACAGAAAATAAGCAATATTGCGATATGAAAAAGCATACTGAAAAAGGCAATCAATCAGAATGCAATTAAAAATATACCTTTGGGATCAACTCTTGAAAGAAGTATTTTCCGCTAAGCTGACTCTCTTTAATTTTTTTATTTATATAGAATGTTCAAGAGGACATGAAATCTCCCTGAATTTTTTTTATTTCTCAATTTCTAATAATGACATCATTTCACCTCCAACATTTCACCATCTTCATTTTTGTCTCCAATGTCTCCTAATGATCGCAAAATTTATCTCGAAGATTGAGAGACATTGTGGAAAAGCAGTGTTACTGATTCGTAATAGTATTAAGTAGAGATAACAAATTAAATGGTGAAAAACAATTTAAAAAATTCATAAATTATTCTTGTATATGATAAAATGATAGAATTGGAGTTGCAATCATGTATTAATCTGCTTTGTAGAAGATTACTACATATCTTTGGTTTCAATTCTAACCAAAAAGAAATTTTGTAATTAATTAAACATACTTTGTGTATTATCGATTACATGACTTTATTCAAATATTTATCATTAATTATCATTTAAAATATGTCTTTAGATATAGTTTTCTTTCATAGAAATGGGCGCAACTTGATACAGTTATTTTTAAAAAGACACTTTAATATTTTATAATAAATTAATAAATTTAATAAAAAAAATAATATTTATACTCTTATGTCACTGGTAAATTATATAGTATATTTATCCTTCTTAATTATTTTATATCCTTTAGCATTTCATTTTTGTTTTCAAGTTTAATAAAATCTTAATAACAGAACGTTTCTTTAGATTATTTCTAGGTGTCGCCAACTACTTTAAATATATATTTTAATGTTAAATTTATTTGACTATACATTACTTCTTTTGGTTTTATTAATGCAAATTTTATTTCAAAAGGGCTCTGCATTAATAAAATTGACTTGTGAATTTTCGTAGAGACCGTTGAAAATACTGATGCTTTTTTCTTAATTTTTCTTAACAGATTTAATTTATAGTGAATTACAAATTTAATTAAAATATTTTTCATATAATATGTTTTTATCTAATACTTTTTCAAACGCCTTCAAAAACAATTACTTCATGATTATTATTTATAATACTCAAAATTTAATAATTTGGTTAGGTTATTATTTATAAAAACCTATTATTATAGGTTTCTATAAATAATAACTCTAATCAAATACTCAAACGAGGAATTAAAATAAACTTAAAAGTAAAGCACTATAGTCGAAATTATATATTTTTTAATTCAGTTGGTTTTCCCCCACGACAATGAGGCTAGGTTTAATCTATTTTGGTCCGATTAATCAAATGTTTCTATTTAGTTTCCTCATGTTTGATTTATTTAAAGTTAAACATTGTTAATGAATCGATTTTTCTGATTCATTTTGAAATGCTTTCAAATTAAAATAAAACAGAATAAAGAATATTAGAAATTGCGTCACCCCAAATGGCGTAGAAAATGCAAGTATTTTGCGTTACCCCAATTGGCTTCCAGTCCTCAATTGGTGTTGAAAATTCAAAACTAATATTATAGTAACTATATTATTTATAGTAACTATACTTATAGCCACTTATATTATCTTATATGTTTATAGTAGCTTATATATTATAACACTTATTTATAGTAACTATAATTGTTAAGTCTGATAGCCTGGTTGGTAGGGCGTAGGATTCGCATCCCTTGGGCTGCGGGTTAGAATATGTCACCCGAAGATTCTTCATGTGTGGTGGACGTTATATCTATTGTAGTCACAAAGTTCTCCATGTAGAGAGTAATACTACTGGGGGTGTTGGATCAGAGCTCTTCTGATCCAACGCCCCCAGCTCTTCTTCGTTTCTCTTCTTTGCTCTTCTTTGTTTCTTTTCTTTGCTGCTCTTTCTTTGTTTCAGATATAAATTTCGATCTGTGGATGCATGAATGAAGTCCGCCCTGTAAAAAGGGTTTGTGACGTATGTGAGATAGAAGTCAGACTTCTGCCCTCGGGTGCTGAGGGGTATATGTCCTTAAAAGCTACTGGACCCTTCCTTTCGTTGCAAAGGGGAACACGTGAGCAACAGCAATTGTAATTATTTAATATAAAGTAACTAAAATAAAAAAATTCCTAACCTTAAATTTTTCCAAATTACGTAAATATTAAATGATTTTAACAAAACTGTTTTTTTATATTACTTGTTATCTAATCAAGATGGGGCATTTTTTGCGATTGTTCTATTTGTTGAAATGATTTTAGTGAACTTAATTATAAACCACATTCCGGTCTTATGACATATCGGAAGCAATAATGCGCAAATGGAATTTGAAATCCATAGATGATATGAAAGATAATATCGGTTAAACCATCATCAAATTTCAATTATTGAAATTCGAATAGATCAGAATTTATAAAGAAAAAACGTGGAAATTCATAACGAGAAAGTACCTACTTGTAAAAATTGCAAGGTCATTTTATACAGAATTTCATAGATGTTTAAGGTGCAATTTATTTCTTAACGCTTGTTTTTAAATATCATATTTTTCAAAACCCCAGAATATTCTCAAGCCTTTATGTTTATTTTATAAATGCAATAGACACACTCTGAAAGATTATGCATTGAATGAATTATTGATTTTCCTGAATTTCAAATTTTCTTTTACTGAAAAATTTTATCGTGCATTGTTATTTTTATTTTTGAAAAAAAATCCGAATACAAAAGATATTTAAAAACGTATTTACAGAAATCGTTAAAAGAGAAAGACTCACAAGTGTATTCATATCTGACATAAACACATTTTTAAAATTGATGAACTTCGTACAGATGAGGAAGAAAATGAAAATTAAACCAATTTTCTGTACGAAAGCGATGAAAAAGATTGTATTCAGAATTAAGTTGGCACGAATATTTGCTTTATCTTTGTAGAAAAGAGGATGAATAACTATGGCTTTAAGAACCATGAATTCATTTTTTTAGTCATTTTAAATGAAGCAAACAGAGAATGCCAACAAAGAATAGTTTTGTTTGCCTAGTTTAAATATTTATAACGTTGCCAAAAATCCATGATAAAGGAAACTTGTTATGTTCCGAATTTTTTTTCACGTCTGAAAGATGAAAAATATTTCCGAGAAATTAAACAATGAATTTTTTCTGCTTAAAATCCTTATGTTCTGTTAAGCATTTTTTTTTCTCAATTGAAATAGACTTCAAAGACATGCATTAGAAATCTTTATTGACAAAGCAAATTCGTTTTCATATATTATACGAAAGCTTATGTAGAGTTTCAAAAGAGAAATCCAAATTTCAGTTTTTATTTAAACTACACGTGACTTTGAAAAAATCAATCGTAAGAAAGGAAATTAGATCTAAATTAAAAGAATGTAAAAACCGTCATTTGTTTTCTTATAATAAAAAAAGATAGATGCTCAATATCATTAGATTAAGAACTTCCTAAAATTAAATATATTCCAGCCTTTTGAATTCAAATTTTCGAATTAAATTGGGCTCTTAATTTTCAGGGTCCTCACTTTTTGTGACTTTCCATTCTAAAACAACAAAATTATATAAAAATAAGCAACTAAAATAAATGTCAATTCTCTAAAGTTATAGTTTTAAGACAAATTTTGCCTGAATGCTTTTGTGCAGCTTTTCTGACTTCTTTGTTGTATAAATATATCGTTTCTATTTCTAGTTTTAAAAATTACTGATATATACACACACATACAAAAAAACATAATAATTTTTAAGCTAAAGCATATTCACAGCCGAAATCTGGTAGAATACATGTTGAATTTTTAAATCAACTTTATTCTTTCTCGGAGAGAGATGATTTATTTGCAAACAGGACGGACAAGGCATGTCCACTCCCAGCGCGACACAAAAAATTAGCTTAAAGACAGTTATAGAAATATTTTTTTCACAATACTGATTTATAATGAGATTTCAATAGAGATTTCCTCGACCCGAGCTGAATCAGGCAAAGGAAACACAGTGATATTTTAAAATGTTTTTGTTTATATGAGAAATTATCATCCTCTCCCACGAAGCGTGGGAACCGCTAACTAAAGTATTTACAAAACTTCTTTGGAATTAATTAAATGAAAAAAGCGAAGTGGTCTCATTAAAAAAGAGAATATTTTAGAATAAAGTTAATAATGGTTAAATTAAGATAAAACTTTGGAAATTAACTAGGGTTTAATTTATATGTGTGTGTATATGAAACTTATTTTAGCTGCTGAGTCACCAAATAGAAGAAACTAAAAAATTTTAAAAGCCAATTTATTTCTAATAGCAAGGCTTATTATAAATAAAAAGTAATAATTTTTTAAATCAATTCCTACTTAGGTCAATAAAGGAAAATTTTACTTTGACTGCTTTTTATTACAGAATTATAATTGTTATTGTGCTCAGCTTTACAACGGAAAAAAATATCAGTAGCTTCTGAGGGTATGGACAACTGAGCACCCGAGGATAGAAGTCTGACTTCTAGCTCACGCACATCAAAATTTCTTTTTATGAAGTGGACTTCCTTCAATCAACCACAGATCATAATTCAGACTCGGAATTGAGAACGATCACATCTAACCCAGTATCACCAGCTATATTACTCTCGATATGGAGGACTTTGTGATCACGAAAGATTCAGCGTCCACCAAACACACAGTCTTTGGCTGTCGTGTTCGAACTTGCAGCAGAAGGGATAAGAATCCAAAAAAGCATTGTAACGAAAACCGTCTGGAAGATGTACCTTATCGAGCATGGATCCACGCTTAATTCACAGTAAAATACAAAAAGCAGCATAGGCGTCCACAAAGATAGTACCTGTAGCAATCAATATCAGATACACACGAAAAAAAAAATGTTTACACACTTGTTTGTATCGCGAAAACACTCTAAGAAGAAAATTTATTTGATTCTGTTGTTTAGCTTCAATTAGAGCGGGGAACCATTAGCTCCTCTCTCTAATTTGGGTTTTCTAAAAGGAAGTTAAATGATCTGAACAAATTAAAAGAGAAGCATACTAGAGGTACTGCTGAATTTCTTTTATTTTCCTGAACCTTTATATTTCTCTTCTAAATTGATAGTTTTTTATCTATAATATATTCATTGCCAATTAAGAATATTTATAAACTCCTTTTTTAAGAAATAATACTGATATTTTGATACTGATACTAAGAAATTTTAATAATAATTACATATATTGAAATTTCGATCAGAAAACAGAATAAACTGAAAATCGTTTGCAATATTCTATTTTTAAAAGTTTGATGGGAAAACGCCGAGTTAAAAATACCGTATAAAAAGCAGAAGGTATCTAAATTTTATAAAAATTCCACTTGTTATTACACTACGGTAATTCAAATACAGTACTGACAAAAAGCTTTTTCAAAAAACTTTTTTCTAGTAGATTTATTTTATCTTTGATGCTCAAAACACACGCAATGGGAATTGTAATGAATGTTATATATGTATTTCTAATATTTTCGATTTTAGTCGTTTTTCAAAAACTGTGGATCTTAAAAGAGAAGGTAAAATAACAAAAATTTTGTCTTTCGGTAGAAAAGTGATAGATAATATATTAATCATAAGGTGTGATGCCTGAAAATACCGTGCGTGCCTTATGGTACTAAGTCAGTCTGTTCTGCATAACTTGTCCTTGGTTGGAAAATTTTCTGTTTTATCACAAATACGGAATATATTCAAAGGAATCTGCAGAGTGTTATTTTCCTTTTAAATTTATAAGAATTCTAAATTTTACTGTTTTAAAATTCTAAATCTAGTTGTCTTTGCAGAAAAAGCAAGATGAGTTACTGCTTTAAAATTATAAATCAAAATAAATGGTAAAAGCGATGTTAAATTTTTTCGCTTGATATTAGTTTTTCTTAAAGAGACCAGCAATCTTTAAAATGACTTTTGGTAATTTTCACTTTAGCATATTGGAATTTTACAGGAATTAAGAGTAACACTGTAGGAGATGACACACAAAATTTTAAAGCATTATATTAGAGGAACCAATTTAATATAATATTAGCGATAAATAACGTTGATGAAAAGTGTTCTAGGTGCTCCAAATTTATTCCAAACCGCTCCAATTTTTATTATTACTTACTCTAATCCTTTTGAAACAAAAGTTGGGATTAATCTTGAAGTTTGAGTACGAAATATCAAAATTAACCAATGTAATAACTCATAATTACTTAAACTTTTAAAAAAATCAGTAGTTTTAAATTTTTATATTGGTTAACTAACCCCAACTTTTGTTTCAAAAGGGTTAGAGTAAGTAATAAAAATTAGAGTGCTTTCGAACAAATTTGGAGCACTTGGAACATTTTTCATTAACGTCATTTATCGCTAATATTATATTAAATTGGTTCCCCTATTAATAAATAAATCAATGTAATGCTTTAACATTTTGTGTCTCATCTCCTATAGCGTTACTCTTAATGCCTGTAAAATTTCAAATTGCTAAGGTGAAAATTGCAAAAAGTCGCTTTAAAGGTCCCTGGTCACCTTAAAATATTTTCAACGTAGATTAGATGGTAAGGCTAGCTCTCAAAAACAAGCATTGAATTTAATTTTAAGTAAAGATAAAGACAAAATAAACATATATTACTACTAATAATTAATTAATTAAAAAGTAAGAAGTGATTAGGTTTTTTCATTATAACTTTCGTAGCTACTAATTCCTTACAATATTAATGTTTACATTTTTTTAATTGAAAATTTTTTTCAAATAATTCTAGGTAGATAATTTAATTTAAAAAAATTTTTCATGATTCCCAATAACGCATCTTATTTCCGATAATAAATTCTATCTATTTTTTTTTTCTTCTTCACAAATTGGATCACATGATTTTGTTTATTGTAAAAGGTAGGTTAAAAAGATTCTGTTTATTATTTGAGTGATATGCGTAGAGAAACTGAAGTTCCAGTACTGAAAAAGAAAACAGGCAGCTTAAAAGCAAACTACCTGGGTAGTTATGTATCTAATGTTCAGTTTTAGGCTTGTCTCTGAAAGGTCATGCTTACTATAAATAGAACTATTCAGGTATATAGCTATAATAAAACATGATTTTAATTTTTATGAATATTTCATGATTAAAAATACTTTATTGTGGAAAATATAAAACAGGAAAATATCTAAAAGATATTTTTTAAAGATTAAAAATAATTAATATAGACAATGAACTAAAAGATCTTCAAAATGATAAATTTGGAAGTAAAATAATGTATCTAAAATAAATTTATTTATAAAAAATATACAAGAAATATTACGAAATAAATATGTCGTGTGGAATTTGAAGCACACAATATGAGATATACAAAAGATGTTTAACATGGAATTAGGAGTTATAATTGTGTTTGTTTTTCATTTTTAGAATTTTATAATCTTAGAATACGATAAATTGAGTTCAAAAAATGTATGTGTGATAAATTTGATTTCCAGATAATGTACGTATGATAAATTTAAGTTCAAGATAATGTATGTATGATAAATTTCAGTTCAAGGTAATGTATGTATGATAAGTTTGAGTTCAAGATAATGTAACTAAAATAAATTTATTTATAGAAATTATGCTGGAAATATTCCGAAATAAGATATGTCGTAGGGAATTTGAAGCACACAATATAAGATATACAAAAGTGCCTAACATGGAATTGGGAGTGGCGTTTTTTTTTTTCTCTCTTTTTTTAAGAATTTTATACTCCCAGAATGTGACAGTTTTGAGTTCAAAAGATTTGAAAATGCAAAGCTCATTACATTTCAAAGATATTCATTGATTTGAAAAAGACTGACACTTTTATGTTCAATATTTCACGCATGGCCACATGGTTCCAATAGATATTCATAAATTGTACCGAAAATTTGTTTGTATTACAATAAAATTGATTCGCAAGAAATTTCTTAAATTTTATAAAGATAATCCTATTTTTAACTAGCATAAATATTTTGAACTTAATTTTACTTCCTATTATGTGGTTATTTGTTTCTTAATGTAGCAATTTTATTCAAAATTTCTAAGAAAAAAATAATAAATAAAATATTCCACTGTCAAATTTTGAAGATTCATTAATAAATTTGTATGCGTCACAATGAAGGTGATTCGCTAGAAATTTCTAAAAGTATTAAAAATAATTCTTTTTGAACTCATTTAAATTTTCTAAATTAAGTTTTACTTCTTTTTACGCTATTATTTGCTTTCTATTATAAAAGTTCTTATGCGAAATTTTCTAGGAAAACAGAATAATCAACAAATTATGCTATTGTCAAATTTTCTAGAATTATTAGTACTTTCTAACTCGGTAATAAAATATTTTTGCAATCTCATATGACGTCTTTAAATTAAATAAGATTACATTTCTATCTAAAATCTTTCTGAAATTCGTCTCTGAGATTTTCAATTAGCAATTTTTCCTGTATGAATTCCAATTAAATCTGTAATAAATATTTTTGTCTAGTGTCTATTTGAAATTCTGTTTCAAAATTTCAAAGATCCTCTAAATTATGACTATCAAAAATTAATATAAACTTTTTAAAACAATGTGTGACGGAGTAGTATAATTATTTATAAACGGAAGTATTTTATAGGATTGAACATTATACTATTATATCTTAATTTTTGTGGAAATTCATTTCTGAAATCTTTCCTTCTGCTGCTTAATGTGTATTTGTGCCAATAATTAAAAAGACTCAAAAATCTATGCAGATGAAACTTGGAATGAAAAATTTATTACGAAAATTTTAAATCTTCATCAAATTTGAACCAAAATACATGAGTTAGTTTTTGATTATTGCTTTCTATTTCAATGCACATGAGTACAAACACTTAAAAACACAACACGATGTATTAATGAAGTTTAAAAGGCAACCATGACAACAAAATCTTTGGTTTAATATCAAATTGTATTCCAAAACTTATTAAAAAATAACTAAATATATATGCCATACACTTTTTATCACGTATTACCAAATCGGAGCACTTGGTGAATCAAAAGAATTTGAAAAAGAGGAGAAGAGATACTTTTTTCGTAGTCCTTTGACATTTAAAACAGAGGATATAAAACATGTATTGAAACCCGACACCCACGTAATAGTTTTGAACTAGATTGCTGTTCAAGACCCTGGATTTTAAAGAGATAGCAAACGATCGTAAAATCTTGTCCCTCCACGCCGAAAATTGTTGAAGATTGTCGATACAAAAAGAACATATCAGCTATTATTCAACATCTCTGAGATATGAAAATGGCAAGCTTTTTCTATTTCTGTATGTATTAGATTGAAAAGAAAGTACGGTTCAACACCCAGACAGAATTTTGTAGAGAAAACGTATAGTTTGAGTTTTTATCTTAAACAGCGTGGGTGAAAAAAGAATTTAAATCTGTCTATTTTTATAAAATAATTTAATATGCTATCTCGAACCTATCACTTCTGGGTTATTCTAAAGAAAACAAGGATGACATGGAGACGGGTTCTATTCGGAAAAAAATTGTTAAATAAAACAGTCTTCTATTTTTCCTTTCAGTTACTTATTTTTTTTTCTATTTGAATCCGAACATTTTCGAAATCTTAAAACTTTTAAATGTATTTTTACAAATTTGTGAGATAGCTTCCCACATAGTAATTATCTTGGTAAAAGAGATAAATCTAAAGATAGCGTTGATAAACTTGAAATGGACGCTGGTTGCATGACCCAATGACCTTGGTGACAAACTTGACAATCGTGTAATGACTTGGTAATGAATTTGGTGACGTTGGCGACAATATGAAGAAATGTTTGCAATACATTCATTTGGAAGAGAGTCTTAATACTATTTCTAGTTTTGTTTACCTTGTTACGGGAAAGTATCAAAGACATTTGACAGAGCTGAAGTCAGTCAGTATTGAGTTGAGTAGCAAATTAAAATGCATAAAATAAGAACTTAAAATATTCAAGCTTTTAAGATAAAAAAAATAGCAATAGCAAAAGTATAAAAACATACACTAAAATACGTGATTGAAGAAGTTTTGATTAATATCGCAGTCAGCTATAGAAGTTTCTAATTATTTACACATAAGGTTAAAGAAGTAAAACGCATCAATTTGGTTTTGGCAAAACATTTTTTAAAGATGAGAATGTTGTTTTGTTGTTAAAAGATTGAATCATCTTAGGCTGAGAACTTAAAGTCAGATATTCTTTTTAAGAAGAGAGAAATCATAGATAGAAGGCTCACGGATTAATCCTAAAAACTGGATGACCGGACCTCCGCAACAGCAATTAGTGGATAATGGCCGTTACCGACCACTGTACAACCCTCCCTGAAGGAAGTACGTTCCGCCATCGATGGGAGGAGTCTGACTCCCACTTATTCATGTACCCACCAGATTGACGAGATCCAACCGCCATACCAGAAGTATCTCATCCTCAATTACGAGGTGCCGCTTCCCAGGGGTTTTAAGAAACGAATCAATTAATCTTAATTCTATGTAAATGTATTTTCGGTATTATAGAAACCAGATGTCCTTTCTGTTAAGTGGTTCTTTTTGGCATTTGTCCTAGACATGTCCACTGACAAAGTCAGAGAGATGTAAAGTAAGATGAGAGAGACTAGCTCGTTTGAGAATCGCCATCTACTAGGACCAAGATTACACCTTAGCTGCTCTGGCGTCACGAGTCTTTTTATGGGGCGGACTTCATGGATACATTTCATCCAATTAGACTTGAATTAGAGAATTTATCGTTAGTTAGACTTGAATCAGAGAACGATAATCTCTGACCCAGTCTTTCCAGTGGTATTACTCACGGCATGGGGGAATTTGTGGCCGCGACAGATATTTCAGCTGCCATTTTAACGGAGAATCTTTGCCTTTCAGGGTTTGAACTCACAATCCAAGGTATGTGAATCCAATTCCCTACCAATCAGGCTATCTAGTCCATTTTAGAGTTTTGATTGCAGGGTTTCAATTTCAATTATTCCACTAAAATTCAAGTAAAAATTAAGTAGGCCTATATGGGAAAATTTATCAAAAATAGAATCAGCCGAAGCGTTCGTAATAAGTTGTTGGAAACACAATGCAACAAAAGATATCATGATTAACATCTGACAATTGCTCATCCCTTTTTTAACCTTGCTTCTGATAATTAATTACTAATATATTTTAATAATAATTTGTCTCAATAAATATTTCAATAAATAGCTAAGCGAGTCTTCATTAAATGTTTCCATTCATAAGAAATAGACTAATCCTAGAACGGGAATCAAACAGGCATACTTAAACTAAAAAATCAGCCATGGCTTGACTATTTTATGTCTGTGAAATTTCATACAAAATTTTATTTACAAAATACATTCCTTAAAGCACTAAACTTAAAATATATATTAGTAAATACGCTCTTTAGAGGCCTACACCTTAAGAATATAAGTAGTAAATGCACTCCTTAGAGTATTAAACTTGGAAAAATATATAAATAAATAAATTTCTTAGTGGACTAAATTTGAAGATGATATAGTTCATACAGGATTTTATTTGCAAAATAAATTTCTTAGAGGACTAAATTAGAAAAATATATTAGTAAATACACTCCTTTGAGGACTAAATTTGAAGATGATATAACTGTTGTTATTATATATATTGTAATATTACGAAAAGGCTTTGGACTAGGATTAAAATAGAGATGTCCGACACTGAAAGATTTGTTAGTTTACATGAATTTTTAAAATTGAAATTAAGTATTAATCATGATGAAAGCCTAATTCAAGCATTAACTTTCCACTTTCTACAAATTTTTAGCATATAATGATGTAACTGATAATGTACATATAATAAACATATTGTTCTGAAGGGCATATTTCACTGCTAAGTAAAAATTATAAATTCTTCAAATTGTTTCAACTATTTGTCTCGCTAGATTAATATTTCACTTGTAAATGAACAAGTACAATTACTACGGGGTGTTGTTAATTTAAAGTCGTAATGGGCCCTTGAGAATTCCTAATACGCATTTCACTCTTCAAACATGCAACCAGAATACCAATATGAAATTACCTTACCTTACGATGACAGATTTATTTTGAATGAGGTTTTGAAGGTCACTGATTGTGTTGACATGTCAGGCTTATGAATAAAATAAAATAAACACTGTCATTAATTCCTTAAAGTAAATTATAATATGGTTTTAGTTCTGAGAAATACTCATCTTTTAATTAGAATAATTTATAATTACATGGAAAGAATTTATTAAACCACTTGATGTATAATTTTCAGCATTATTCTCGAAATTATTCATATAGAAATGATAGTTTTCGGAGACTTATTAGTAAATAGTCAGAGTAGGCAATTTTCTAGTCCTTCATTTATTATTACTCCAAAGCCTTAAAGTCTTTGAGGAGTAATTTCATTTTAATCTTTATATTTAATTTATACTTGTCGGGAACTAGATATTTGAAATCAAATCATGTATTGTTTAAATTATGTAATATTTTAATGGAATTCCCAGTTAACTAAGCTTTGAGAGGTTTATATAATGTTATTGATCTCAAAAATGATGTGAAACTTTATAATTTAAATATAAATATTATATAGCATTCAGATTTCAATAAAATGTTTGCCATTCATTGCACTATTTTATTTAAAATTGCTTCGAAATTTTATATTGTGATTGCATTTTTACACTTAAGATTCTAAATCCAACTGTCTTGAAAGTGATCCATAGTAAAAACTTTAATTATTTCTGTTTATAAAGTTCTTTTCAAAATCCTCTTATACAGATTAAAATCATCTAAACATATTTGATTTGAGACGTTGAGAAAATAAAATAGTTAAACTGACATTTGCATTGCAAATAGGTTAATAGAGGGCTGAATTGGGACTTTGCAGATTGGAAAGCTATTCTTTCCATATAGCCATTCTCCCCATTCCACGACATCCTGGTCTAGGGGTAGAGCACCTACTCCGTTATCTTGGATTCTCGGGTTCGAGTCCTGGTTCGGGCATGGTTGTTCTTCCTCCTGTGTTCTCTCTGTGAGGAGTGTGAAGCAGCTCTTTCCCCTTTAAAAAGGGATTGTTCGACTGCCATATTTAAGTGAGCTAGAAGTCAGACTTCTGACCTCAGGTGGCCAGAGGTCATTTACTCTCAGAAGTCACTGTGCCTCTCTTTTGGTGGAACACGACAAGATATCATCATCATCATTCTACTTCTTAAGTTTTGGAATGAGCAGATACACCCTTATTTTAACGTCACTTAATATTAAGATTTTTAATATCGTCTAGCATTGGGAAAAATTGTTATCCTCATCGAAAAGACAGCTTAATAGGAATTTGATTTTATGGGAGAAAATCTTATCCTATCGTATTTTTTTATAATATATCAAAGAAAATGCAGTTTTTATTTGTTCTCATTTACGTTACGGCATGAACAAAAAAATGAAGATGCGATTTTGGCCTTATTTTTTGGACAAATTAAGTTCCAAAATTTGTGAAAATATTTGCAGTTTTGATTTGGAGACATCTTACCGATTTTTTTACATAGATTGTTACATTTTTATCATATAGAATTCACATATATATAAATATAGATTTATTGGCTAACAGATCATCAATAACAAATAGTTACTTGGTAACTTGGCTTAAAATAGGACACAAACCAAACATCGAGAGATAAATCAATATTTAAATTTTCCTCTTTCTTCCCTTTTCCTTTTTTTTGGGATTAAAGAACTAGAATGTAAGCTAATGAACAACCTTGTTCTTGAGAAATCAATTTCCCGTAAAAATATGTTTCTAAGATTTGTGTGAAATTGATATTGTTATTTTAAGGAACCATTTCAAAATAATTCGCACTTCAGCTTCTTGCATGTTTGAATAATGCCATTTGTAAACAGGTAGACATAATTACAGAAATAGATCCTTCTATCTGTGGAAAGTCTAAACTATAGACACTAATAAATTTGAATTTGAATATTAACCAATTGCAATAATATTTAATTGATTGATTCATATTATAGTATAATAAATAAAAGACCATTAAGAAACAGGAATTGTATTTTAAAAATGAAGAATCCAATAGTAACTTTAAGCTTGTTATTTCATATAATATTAAAGTATTCTTTTAAATGGTAATTGCAGTTCTTCAATATGAAATCCATACTTACCTTTTGGAATATACCTCTCAAGACATTTGTAAATTTTTTTGTATTACACACTTTTAGTATTCGTATTTTCTTAATTACTTTCCTACATATTTTTTCATGTTATTTGCCTTTTCCCCCAAATTATCTCCAAACACGTTTTTTGAGTTATTTGTATTCTTTAATTATTTTCCACACGTACCGTATAATCATTTGTATTTTTCTCTGCATTCCAGATTTCTTAATAGAGTTATTTGTATTTTTCAATTATTGTTTGGGCATACTTCTTAAAATCATTTCTATTTCGTAATTGTTTCCCTCACATACCTTATAGATTTGTTTTTACGCTGCAATTACTTTTCGAATATGTTTGCTGATTGTGAACCTTTTACCACACTTTCCAACATATCTTGTACAGTTTTTTTTTTATATTTTTTAATCATTTTTAAGGATGTAAATCGTATAGTTATTTGTATATGTTTCAAGGTTATATTTCTGAGATTCATTTGTGTTTTACAAATACTTTCCGGATATATATACCTTGGAGTAATATATATTTTGCAATTACTTTTAGAATAGCTCATTCGATTATTATCATGTCAGTACATGATGTTTTTTGGGGGATGAGGTTTTTAGTGTCAACATAAATGGGTAGGAGAAAAATAAATTTTTTATTGTTTGCACCAACATCTTAAAAAATCAGCTTTTAATAACGCGTTGTCATTGAATTTACGAAAGCTCTGATTTAAAAAAAAAATGTTAATGGCTACCGCAAACAAAACCTAGAAAAATGTCATTTTGAGCACGTGATTATATGAAATGAAATAAATAGGAAATGTGATATTTTTTAAACAATCAATGCGAGACCAAGTTTTTTTCTAAAGGGACTCATTCAATGAAACAATCAAAATGAATAAAAATGTAACTTAACTTGCACGAGCACGTGGTGTTTGGCCGTTCAAGAAATTATATTCTGACATGATACGTTGAAATATGCATGGTAGATTTCATTTTAATCCTTTTTATACATATTTCAGTTATTTTCAGGATTTTCCTCATAACGTAATTTGCATTTTTAATTGATTTTCTGTTAACCCTTGTATCAAAGATATGCTTTACCATTTTGGTTGAAAATCGTAGGTAAATAACAGTTAATCTCCAGAGGTGTTCTAATTCCCTTACCCATCACTTCATCACGTTCCCCGGGCCCTCAAAGGGCACCTAATGCAGGCATTAGTGGGTCCTTCATAAATGTTTAGGTCTCCGAAATCTAACTGGATCCTTGAATTAAATTTCAACAGACATTTAACTGGACTCATAATCGGATAGGACCATCTGGGACCTATGCGCTGTCTCGCTGTTAATGAGACAGTGCGTCACATGAGGTGTAAATGATACTGAAAATGCGTGCGGGATAATCAGCTGTTTCCCTATTGCAAACCGACAGAAACAGTTGCTCACGAGCTTGGTGTAATGAGAGCATTGAGATTCAAATGCGTGTAAACGTCGAGAAACCATCGATTCTGAAGGTTTTATTGGCAATCTGGTTCAATATCCGACTTCTGATTCTTTTAAATGTAATATGAAACTTTTCGTAACAGATTTAATTGCAATTACTGACACTATTTCAGCGATAGCATGGTCATTATTAATATCTATATTAATTTACAATTAATTTGTTACCTCTATTTTGTCTAAGTTCTTGTTTTTGTTTAAGAATTCGGTGGCATTCTTTTCATACTTCCACTGATTTAGAACTGATATAGTATTTAAATTCTATTTTCGTCCAGTCATTAGAGCTATAGATGCAAAATTTCCTCAAGTTAAATGATAATTAATACAGTGCAAAGTTTGCCAAATTATCAAATAAAATTTCAAAAGGAAAGAAATGTCATAAGTTAAATTTTGATCAACATCCTTTAACAATCGCATTATTTTAAAATCCACAAGTATGGGATTCTTTGCTCTTAAGTAGTAGTCTTTGAAGATGCGTATCTTCTACATCTTTTTTATAAATACTATTTATATGATTCATATTTCCTATCTTTACCAGCTACATGCAGAGTGAGAATCAAAACTTTACAATTAAATAGCTTCAAAATATGACAAATACAATCTTCTGGAATTTTTACTACAGGAAGCCTGATAAAGCAATGCTCTTGGCAATAGATAAAGCAATTTCTAACCTCTTTCAATCATTAGTGAGTTTGATAAAGAGTTTTAGTAACCAAAATGTTGTTTCTAAACATTCTGATCTGTTCTGCTTGCTTTAATCTTATCTACAAATTCGTCAAATGTTCAGTTTACAGATCAGTGTGAAATTACCATCAAAACTGTCTTTATTGTTCTTTCTGATTTCCAATAACCCTTTAACATAAATATTCGGGGTCTGGATAGCTTGATTGGTAAAGCGCACGACTCGTATTTCTTAGGTTGCGAGTTCGAACCTCGCTGTCCGAAGACTTTCCGATTGAGTGGTGGTTTGCGCTTGTCAAATCTTTCGTGTCACAAAGTTCTCCTTGTCGAGAGTGATACCCCTGGCGTAATTGGTCAGAAGTTATCATTATCGGTTCCATACCTAAATTATGTTCTCTGGCTGAATAAATGAAATACATGAATGAAGTCCTACCCGTAAAAATATGTGTGAGTTAGAAGTCAGACTTCTGCCTTTGCATGTTCAGAGGACCATATCCGCAGAAGCTACTGCCTCCCTCCTTCCGTTGTAAAACGGCCAACGACAACATAAATATTCTTATATTAAAAACCAGCTTGTGTTTGATGCGTATTTAGCAACTTTTTATTCTGCATTAATAATAAAATGAAATAAATTTTAAGGTGTTTAATGCCGATTAATTACTTTTTTTACCGATAAATGCATAAATACGTCCATTTTCTTTATGCGATTTTGAATTATCTACTCTAGAGACTGACAGATATAATTCTAAAAAAGGAAGGATATTCTCTTTGAGATTTTCTGATATAATTTCACAGTATAATATCTTCTTTGCACTTCTCATTAAAAAAATCTGCATCCGCTGAGCGTAAATACGGAGATAGGGGTCCGGCAAAAAGCAGACGAACTCTCCAAGGTTGTGTCCTGTCAACAACAGCAACCCACTCAGATTAATCCCACTTACATTCTTCATGTGATCATACAGTATTTAGTAATAAAATGTTAATTTTTTAAACAATGATATTAAGTAAAAATTATTTTTAGCCATCATATTTATGGAAGTTATATTAGAAGAACATCAGATTTGGATTTCATGTTTAGGTACGTATAATTATTAAATTCCAAAAAACAAATTGTTCCATGTTGAATGTTTCAAAGTATATATTTGCTAAGTTTGATAATTCTAGGTCAAATGGTCTGATGCGCGCGTGTGTGTATTGCAAACAAGCAATGTACGCACGAACTCGAAGCCGCATGCATGCACGAAGACATTTACACAATGCAAAGATACAAACACTCGCATCTTTGTTCTTAACAGGGGTGAACCTCAGTGTAATACACTAACTTGTAACACTCTTTTGATAATTAGGATAGACAATATTTATCTTTACATTTCAAATTCATTTATTTTTTTCATATTCAAGTGAAATCCTTTATCTTTCGCAAGTTTTAAAAGTTTCTTTTTTATTGAATCTATCATCAGTCGGCCGTATGCCATACTTCAATTAAAAGATGAGCACTTAACTAGTACTAATTCATCAAGATACCTTTCCCAACGTTCATTTAAATAATCATATGATTACAATTATTGATCTAAAAGAGCCATCCAAAAGAACGACAATCCTGCAATCTATGAAGCTTTCAATTCTTTTTTTTTATATTTCACTTAGTAAAAAGTAAAACAACCCTACCGTGAAACGTTTATAGCTAAATGTTTCGTTACCATTAAATAACACTGGAAATAGACTTAATCTAATCTATATGGAACCATCTAAAAGAGCGGCAATCCTGCAATCAACGAACTTTAATTACCCTTGTATCTTTCGCAAACGATAAGGTAATAACATTTTAATAAAAATGCTTTCTGTTAAACGTTTATAACTAAATTTTTATTATCATTTAATAACACTGGGAATAGACTTTTAGTCTATATGGAACCATCTAAAAGAACGGCAATCCTACAATATACGAACTTTAATTACCTTTGTATATTTCGCAAACAATAAAGTAATACCAATTTAATTAAAGCTCATTCTGGGAAATTTTTATAACTAAATTTTTTCATCATCATTTAATAACACTGGAAATAGACTTTACCCATTCTATGTGGAACCATCTAAAAGAGCGGCAATCCTGCATTCTACGAACTTTAATTACCTTTTTTATATTTCCCAAACGATAAGGTAATAACATTTTAATAAAAGCTCATTCTGTGAAACCTTTATAACTACATTTTTCATTATCATTTAATAACACTTGAAATAGACTTTATCCAATCTATATGGAACCATCTAAAAGAACGGCAATCCTGCAATCAACGGGGCCCTCATTTATATTTAAGAAAAAGCGGCAGTGTCCCGGGATGAGATGAGATCAATTCCCCGAAATCGCATGCGTGGTTTACGATAGCCATTCACGTAAGAAGGAACGACAAATCGATTTAAATGACGCGCACGTGGACAACAAAAACTACCGGATTTTTTCTGCCCGCTTAAATAATTGATTAAATGCCCTCGAAGCCGAATGAAATATGGAGGAGCAAATATAGTTCCCAAAGCACAGGGCGCACGCAGCCCCAGGCACAAAAAATAGAGACAGTTATTTTTTTCCCCCAAACATTTGCGGATTTTTTCTAAAAAAATTTCTTGCAAGTGGTTTCGTTTTTTCATCCTTGCTTATGCATGATTAATACGATGATTACCAAATAGTTCTGGCCTTTTTTTTATAGTTGTCGTCTTTGATCCCAATGAGTCCTTTCAGTAGACCCAGAGACTGTAACAGAAGCATTTATAAATCGATATGATTCGAGCCATGTTTTTGTAAATTATTATCCATTTACTGCGTGTTTTTATCAATCAATTAATAAGTAGGCGTCTAAGGATGTTGCGTTAAACATTTTTATAGGAAATAGTTCTCTATTTATTAGTCAAAGAGAGATAGTTGTAGTCTTTAAATATTTTGAACTTCTGGTGTTAATAAATCTCAATGGTATGAGGTTCTTTTTATCATGTGAGAACATGATGTTGTTTTGGTTAGGAGGTTTTGGTGTCTCCGAAATGTGATGGCAAGAAATATTCTTTTTTCATTGGTAGATAGAGCGTCACCTGACCCATGACATTTAAGGTTTGCTTGCCGGTATTCTTTGACATATTCACCTCTAGCTTAAGGGCGGTACAACAGTTGTACCAAGATTTTTTTTACTTTTCCTTCCGGGGTGGTACAACTGTTGTACCAGCAACGAGTTTGAATTTCCTTCCCCCACTTGAACTTCCCGGCGGACCGTAATTGCCTCGTAAAACTCCCTTCCCTTTTGTGCTATACCCCTTAGGGTCAGGAAATTTCGTTCAGCTGTAGTTATAATCACTATTGGCGCTAGTGAGTTTTGTGAACCCTGCTTCGGCGACATTTTTTTAAGTAACACTCCTAAGAGCTCTCGAATGAGTTTGCATAATTTCATTTATTAGTAGTACTCGATTGAAAATATTATTCTTTTCCTCCGTTGCTTAATTTTTTAACATTTTAAATCATTAATTCTTTAACTTAATAAAATTTTATAATTTTGAAACAATATGCGTTTATAATTTTATTCGAATGATAAATTTTTGAATCAAGAATTACTTGAAATTTCATTTCTGATAGAATGCTTTAAAATTCAATGTTTGAACTATATATCCATATTAAAATTAAATTTAAGTTTTGAGTTTTAAGCAAGCTGTGAGTTTCATCATTATTTTTCATGATTTATGAAAATGGCTGCTTTTATTATCTCTAATTAAACATTCATTAAAATTTATAATTCTAATTTTAAAGTATTGGAAGAGGCTCTCAAAATCTATCAAACAAAATAATTAGTAGCTTTTTAGGCATTCCAAAATCAGAAGAGAAATATTAAAATCTTTATTCCTTCATTTTAATTCATTGAAAAGTTACTAGACATTTAAATTTTTCAAGAAATATTTGTACTGAAACAAAATAAAGTGACTACGTAAAAAAGGCAGGATTTCTAGATTTAATTTGAAGCATTTCTGAAAGATAATCTAAATAATGTGCTTGCAAAAATTTTTGTAATTAATAACAAATTCTGATCATTTAGAATGCTAGCTTTATTTATTAAAGATTTTTTTAAAAGTTTTTTTTGATAACTATTTCTTAATATAATTTTACAGCAATGAAATCTTATACATCAAATTCTGAATAAAACATATATAATCTTACTTTGTTTAAATGAATCGTCTTTAATCTAGCGATTACCTACAAACTAATAAATTTTTATGTAGAAAAAAAATTTGGTTATAAATTGGTTATTAATTGTTTAGAAAATAGAGCGTACTTTTCAGAATTATTACAATGTTATGAGTAATTGAAATTCTTGGAAAAAACACTATAAATTATAAGGATCGACAATAGAACAAAGAAATGTTAATAGTGATTTATATTAAAAACCGATCGAAATATGTTAGGAATAAAAATCGTATTCGATTTTATGAGTTCAATACATTAATATTAAAAAATTCAAATCTACAAAATAGCAGATAATCACCTGCTATTTTGTAGATTTACAAAATAGCCAAGGATTTAATTACAAAATAATTCAATTTACAAAATAGCCAAGGATTGTTATCCGTGTTTTGTGCAAAGAAATAAAAATATTTTTTAAAAATCAAGTACGATATTTATACAGGATTTATAAATCGTTACATTTAATAAAGATAAATGAGTTAGAAAAAAAATTAATTAAAATTCACTATGATGTGCTCAAGCTTTATAGGAATTAAACTGACAGCTTCATTAAGGATTGAGAAATTTATTTAATCACAAAAATGATTGAAAAATTGACAACAATTTGTTTAATGTGCTAAATAACTGTACTGCAGTTATCCTATTTACAGGTCATTTAATATCATAAAATTTAATTCATTACTATTTCATGTGGAAATTAGTAAACAAATGTTTCAGAAGAAGAAAAAAAACTGCGATAAAAAGCTATTTCTAGGGGACAGACGCAGTAAAACCGCAAAAAAGCAACCTGGTTAAAACGGAGAGGACAGATGACCAATTAACACTTCGGGAGCTCGAAATTGAAGTGCTAAAAAAGAGGGGAAAGCATCTCTTATCTTTCTTCACTGAATGCCCGCATTCAAAGGAACTTTTCCGAGTTTGGGTTCCCGCAACCTAAAGGTTAAATTAAATTCATTATCAATTGATTTTTATTTGACGTTTTTATGAAATGATGTCATCTTCCAGTTTGTTTATGATTTCTTACACTTAAATAATTAATTTCGCGCTTAGAAAACTATCGGGTTTTTTTTTGGGGGGGGGGTCTTTTAGTTTTAACTATTGCAATTTTGTAAAACGCGACTTATATTTATTCTTTAATGATATTTTAAGCGCATTCTTACTAATTGTATTTCTCAAAATAATTACTGAAGCATAAATAATGGCAAAATAATGGTAAAAGAATGGCTGAAGCATAAATGTAAATATCAGAATATAATTTTACTATCAATCTGAATTTCATTCATTGGATTTTACCACATATACAATAGCTTCCAGTAATAGTCACTTTCGTTGTAATTACCTTTTTTTCCCCTCTCAAAATCGGCCGATCTCCAAAACTTTGTTTTCCAGCTTGAAAAATTGAAAATGAAAGTTTAAAAATATTATCATTGGTGAGAGAGACAGAGAAAAGTCTCGTGATTTTTTTGAAACTGGTTAAAACTGGTTAATGACTTAAACTAATTGACAGATAATCACATGAAAACAATAATGTTTTCACATGATAACTTGGAATATCCGACCATATCTCTTATTTTTTTACCTTTTATTTTAGTAAAAAATAGTATTATAAAACAAAAACAGTTTGGCCTAGGAATTTTAATGAAATTTCATGTCTTAATTTTTCAGGAGTTCAAAAAAATCATATTTCTTAAAAAGTTACAGATTTAGTAATAAAATCAATAATTTTCTTTTCTTTTTGAAAAATATATCATAATGTCTTGTAGAATGTCTAAAGCATGTTTAATTATATATTTCACACATTTTGAAGAAACGCTATGTATATTTTAGGATTTAGTTCTTACTTCTAAACCGTGATTTGAGAATGCACATGGAGCATTGGTTATAACCAATTCATGTCGTTTTATTTGACTCCTTTGATTTCGACGTCATGCGTGCCTGGCTCACAAATATGACGAAACTGTGACAAGATCAGTTACCGAACTCACTTCTAATTGTTTAGGAGTGGAATCTTGTCGTTAGAAAATTATGGGATAATACGAAATAAAGTTGTTATTTATTTTTTGAAAAAAATTTTTAAGCTTCCTGTTTCTACTGTGAATGTATAGGATACCGGAAGAAATTATATTCTAAGAAAATATGTTAAAATAATATACATGTAAGATAAGGTTTTTTTAAAATAAGGTGTCTGTGAATCCTTAAATATGTTTGGTTTTCCTTTTTCAACCAAAATCTCAATTACTCATCAAATTACCTAATGTTTAACGATTTCTATTCAATTTTAGAAACAAATTAACAAAAGAAACAGGAAAATATATCAGAATAATATGCGCAGAATTCTTAACAAAGGAAAT
>JAOUZG010016644.1:8956480-8970632 GCA_026289955.1 Argiope argentata | reverse complement strand
AGCTGAGCAGATAGACTTGCTCTGCATGGAATTCAGTTAAAAATTAATAAAAATGTGCAGACCGCTGCCGAGTGTCTTCAGGTTAGCATAAAGCAGTTTTGAATTATCCTGTTCCAAAATAGAGCGAAAAAATGGACAGACAGAAAGACATACCGTGCAATATCCTGATATGGCACAATATGTCTCTGTTCGTCTAAAACCTCAATTCGATGATGATGATGATTAACAATATTTTCCCTACATATACATCGCATGATACAAATTTTAATTCTATTTCGAAAATATGAATTTTAATGAGCTTGTAGACACAAATTGCAATACGTGTTATAATCCATCCGATAATCTACGAAATACAGGGTGTTCATTAATTATTGTTGGGGTTTCCGTGCCTCATAACTTTCGAATAAAAAATATTACGCAAAAACTGATTGCTTATTCGTAAATTACAACTCAAAGAATTTTACGTGACAACAATGCAATCCTAGAGCATTTGAAGTTTGGCTAATAATGACGTCATAAATAAAAATGGCAACAGTGCAAGAAAAAGCAATGTGTGTATTGTGGTTTTCCGAAACTAGATCAGTCATAAGTACTCAACGTCTCTTCAAAAATATCTTTCTACAAGAAAGATTTTCCTTCGGATAATTCTATCAGACGCTGGTTAACACAATTTCAAGAAATTGGTAGCGTTCTACACCGAAAGGGAGCGGGAAGATCGAGCACTTCGCAGGTTAAATGTTGATCGCATCCAAAAAATGTTTACTCGTAATCTATGAAAATCAACGAGACATTCAGCTGTGCAGTTACATATGGAACAATATGGAACGACAAATATTGACAATATGGAACGTTCTCCATAGCCTCTTTCAACTGAATGCCTACAAAGTGCCGATTGTGCAAGCTTTAATTAAACTTCTAATAAGCTTTTGGTGCACTTTTATATCATTAATAAAATTCTTTGAGTTGTAATTTACGAATACGTAATCGATTTTTGTGAAATATTTTTAATTCGAAAGTTATGAGGTACAGAAACCTCGACAATGATTAATGAACACAATATATAACATTGAGAGAAATCTGTTTTATGTGAAATCCTATTGCATTCTTATTTGTTTTTCTCAAATATCCATAAATTATTCAAACATAAAAATTCGATTGTCTTCTAAAGTAAGGTAAGGTCATTAAAGTAAGGTAATTATTTCATCATATTGTTACAAATCACTGAGTTCGTCTATCAGGGGTGTAAGGTCTCATTACATCAGACAGTACCAAACAAGTAGCAATCGACCACTGCCCACAAAGCGGCCAGACAGAATCCAGCAGGAGAGGGGATCCTCGAATATTCTCTCTACAGTCTCTCCAAACGGCTGAAGTTCTCACTGTCTCCTCACTTTAGCTACCGACTTACTACCACACGTTTGGCTACTGCATACATTGCAATACGCTGCTTCCACCGTTGACAACAGAACTCTACACGCACACACAACAACGCTTCGTGCTCCTACAGCTATAACCAGCTGGCTATTCAAGCAGTGTAATGAGCATGAAGTGGGAGAAACATTAAAATATGGTCCTGTTCTATCCATCACTATGAGAATTGTCCACCGTCTGACATTTATTGGTTAAAATTTGGCAAGGGATTTTAATATTGAATGAAAGAAAACCGAAAGCAATGAGCTGTTTTAAATTTAGATGAGAAGTGACTTTGTCTTATTAAGATAATTATCGAAGAGAAACTGAAGGCCAATGATAATCCACATAAACAGACTCATAGCCTGTTGGTGATTACAGAATTCTGAAAAAGCATCGTAAAAAAGAAACGAACAAAAAATTACAGCCGAGGGCAGAACAAACAAATTTAAAAGAAAAGAAAAAAAAAAAGAACAGCACAAAAAAGTACAAATAAATGCTTTGTACAAACACGAAAACTCTACACACAGCAGTTCAATACTCCCTTGAACTGGCACTCCTCCATTACTTCGCTATCCTAATTAATTGTCTTCTTTTCGAATTCCGTTTCAGATTCAAATCCCCCTGCAGCGTAGTGGTGGTAGGGTTGATGGGGCACCTGGCCCTGGGAGGGGCTTATCCTCGGTCATGATGAGTAGCTAGCGGCATAACAGTCAGTAGTAACGTGGTACTCTGTGAGTGAGATCTGAAGTGGCTAGGACAGGAGTTGCAGCATATATATATGGATTTTGTCATTCTGAGGGGTAGGTGACGTGGCGAGTGCTGGGACTCATTCTGATTGGCTGTTATCAGGGAAGGGGTGTGGAATATGCATCCTTAGGTTTTAAGAAGAGTTTTTACTAAGACAAATTATAAGTTCAATCTGTTGAGAATTAATAATAGATTACAATATTGAGAGAGAGTAAAATTTTATTTTAATAGGATCTTTCTAAGTCTGCAAGTTTTATGATTAGGGAGGCATCTGGGTATATTTTTAACTGCTCCATTTTCGTTAGTCTCAATATTCTTAAATAATTTTTCAGCAAATTGTTTGATGTGGCTTAATACCTGGGATAATCTAATGCTTTATACATGAGTGAACTGGGCATATACCGATTCATTTTGGAGATATTACGTATAGTTCTGTTTTGTAAACTAACGAAAATACTAATATTAGTTATAGGAGCATATACTCAAGGTTTAATCACCTTGCAGCTTGAAACTGCCGGCCTTTTATAGATTCCGGGAGGTGGGCCAATAATCTTTTAGGCCAATCAAGACACAGTTCAATTTCTATTCGACGGATTGTTAAAATTCTGGAAGAAAAATTTACACCATTAAATATTTCATAAAACAGTAAAAAAAGTATCGAATTATATCGACAATAAAATCAACATTCTAAAAATCCATATAAAAAATCATTCAAAGATTCTTATAATTCATGAAAACATTTACAAGATATTTAAATTGTAACTATTTAACAAGAATAATTCATAAATTTTAAAATAATGTAAAAATATCATTTATTCAATAATATTTCCTTACGAGAAATGTTCAAGTCTCATTTAAATTTTAATTAATTTAAATTCTAATCATGCAGGTGATTTTGTAAAATGTGACTTATGTGCTCTTTCCAAATCATATCTGCTTGAGATTTTACAGCTCTTAATTAATAAATAAACCCGTATAATGAAAAGTTATACACATTAGCCTTTATTTTTGGTTGAGATTAAAAATAAGCCATTTACTATACACAAATATTCAACAATAATGTGGAATAACTAAAATGTAAAAATTCATCATAAATATTGATATAACATTAATAAATCTGCGATTTCAAATAAAAAAGTTTAGTCTATACCTATTATGAATAGACAAATTACATTAACAGTCGGCAAAAATCTGAAAGAAAAAGTCAGTTCATTTATTTTCTATAAATTACTAGTCATAGAAAATATAATCATGTTTTTTCTCTTGATATACAGATAGCATAAAAATTTGATAATTAATATAAAAATCATAGATTGAATGTCCCATAGGTTTATCACAATTCATGCATTATTAAAATGTTTATGTAAACACTGCATGCCATTATTTTTAATAACGGAAGGAAAATTACTCTTGATCATTTTTCTTACTCTATTACGGACACTGAATTCAAATATAAATCCATTTTAATGATATAATTATAAATTTTCTATCTGAGCTGCATATATATAAAAGTTTAAACTTACGAAATTTTCCATTTTTGAAACAATATTTCGCAATATAGGAAGATATGGTACTTTTCCATTAAACGGAAGCCAGTGGAAAACCGTCAAATAATGTCGAATTTGGTCAAACTTGTTATAGCGAAAGCGAAAAATCGCCAAATAATGCAGAATTCCGCCAAATATATTTTTCGATTTTTCTCTGGCACAAAGCTAACGAAAAAGTACCAAGAGTTAACTTTTTCTGTTATCGTTTAGAATGAAGATTAAAATAGAGTTGAAACTTTTATTATTAGTCAACCTTTTCAAGTACAAAAATGTATCGCTATTTTTTTAATTACCTACGTTTATTCACTTTAATTTGCCGCATATTCGTAAAGATGGAAAAAATTTCTTAATTAATTTTTATTTGTTGTCTTAAGTATTCGAATATTAACATTTTGTAAAATTATGTACAATATTTTGATATTTACAGAGCTTAATTAACAATTCGTTGAATTATTGTATCTTATTTTCATACTATAAAAGCAATGAAATGAACTAGTTATTAAATTTTAGATTAAAAGTGATTACAAAACCTGTAATAATAATCCTGTATTAAAAATTAAAAAAAATAATAATAGGATTGTTTGACACTAATAAAAATAAAGATTAAAATGAAATTTGCTACGCATATTTCAATGCATCATGCCAGAGCATGATTTCTTGAAAGGCCAAGCACCACATGCTTGTTCCAGTTAAATTGTATCTTTATTCATTTTAATTGTTTCATTGAATAAGTCATTTTCGTATTGCACGCTATCCAAAAAGCTTTGTCTCTCATTTATTGTTTAAAAAATATATATATTCTATTTATTACATTTCATATAGTCCCGAGCTCAAAATCACATTTTTTAAGGCTTTATTAGCTGTAATAATTAACTTTTTTTGAAATCATAGGTTTTATAAATGTAATGGCAACACGTTATTAAGAGCTAATTTTTTTGAGATGCTCGTGCAGATAATAAAATTTAAATTTTTTGGCTATGGATTTTTGTTGACGCCAAAAACCTCATCCCCCCCAAAAAAAAATCATGTTCTGACATGATGAGAAGTTAAAATTTAATGCTATTAAATTTCCTTTTTTAAATATGTACTAAAGCATTACAAGAGTAAAAATAATATAAGAATTCATATTTTTGATTTTTTTGAAATTATTTTAATCAAAGAATTACGCTGAATATTTACCTTTCAAATATTTCTTAATTTAATATCTATCTATATTATTCCTTATATAAATTATATTACATTCGGAAGTTCTTTTGAAGTGTTTTCAGTGAAAATATTGCGTTGAGTATTTAACCATTTAATATTCATTAATATAATATCTATCTAAATAATTTTTGAAGATCTTGATAAAGATTATATCTTCGAGAGTTGTTTTGAAAAGTTTTCAATCAAAATATTATGTTGCGTTTTTAAATTTCTAATACTGATAACTATCTTTATCTTTTTCATATTCGAAACATATAAATATAGCATATAAATAATCAATAAATATACTTAAGTTATGAAAGAAAAATTTTATTTCAGTTACTTGTTATTAAGTAATTACAATTAATCTAAATATGTATATAAATATGAAATAATCATAATATTAAGGGACAAAATAGAAAGCAAATTCCCCATTCTCCTTTCTATATATCGTAACCCAAGAGATGCGAACCCAACGTCAACAACCTGACTATCCTGGCTTAAAAATCACAATTACTATAAATAATTGATCAAAAAATTATACTAGCATTGAATTTACTACTCCAGTTGAGGATTCAACGCCAATTACGTCAACACAAAATGCGTGAATTTTATATGCCAATAGGGGTAATGCAAAACAGATTAGAAATTTCTAATTTTCTGTATTCTGTATTATTTTAATTCGAAAGCTCTTCAAAATAGATCGTAAAAGTCGATTAATTGACAACGTTTGATTTTAAATGCTTTGAGCATTATGAAAAAACAACAAAAAAAGCGTTCAAATTAATCAGCCAAAAACATGCTAAGCCTAACCTCATTACTGAGAGGAAAAACAAACTGAATTCGTAACGCATTTGGCGGCAAAGTTAGTTTTTATTTAATTAATAAAATATTAATGAATTAGATATTGAAAAAAACTGTGTTAACATCGTATGTCATGCGCTACAAATTTTAAAAAGTGTATTTAAACTTGAGTGTATGAATAAAAACTATTTTATTAACAATTGAAAATTTGAACAAGATATATATAAAGGGAGAGTGTGAAGTAATAGTAAGAATTGAAAAATTATCAATTTGTTGGTCTATGAATAAAATATCTCTAAATCAAACAGCAGAAGAATTGAGTAAATGATTTCTATTCCAAATTTCCTTTTCTCTAAAACATTAAACCGAGTCCATTTTAAGGAAGTCTGTTAATCTTGTTAAACACAAAAAAAGTTAATTTTATTATTATAGAATCAAGAGAGTTAGAAAAAATTTGGAACTCAGGTTTAACATTTGTTGTTGTTGCTATTTATGACAGTTGACATTGACAAACCCCACTGATACTTATCAGCAGATTTTTAGCCGATCTTAACGTCTCTTGATTTTTAAGTAGCGCCAACTAGGGCCAAGATTACAACTTAGTTACACATTCAACATAGCTCCTTTTTACTGTGGGGCACAATCACGCATCTCACAGATAGCCCACAGAAAACAACCATGCCAGAATTGGGACTCCCAGAACACGAGGAAGACGCGCTACCTCTGTGCCAGAAAGGTGGTAGGTTTAACATCTAAAATACATGTATGTAACAAATTGGAAACAAATCCGCTAAAAATCAGACCATCTGTCAATCGGTACTTTTAAACGAATGTAAGTACAGTAATTTTAAAAAGCACATAAAATTTAGTAGCAGATTCTACGGTCTTATTTACAGCTTTTGTCAAATTTTGTTTTTTAATTTCTCTTGAAAAAGACGTCAAATTCTAATATTTGTGTATAGTCCTATCCCAGCGATTAATCAACAAAAAATACTCACAAGAATTAATTGGCTGTTTCTTGATCATTGCTTACCAATTAGATGTGGTTAATACACAAATATATGTATTTAAGAGTATGCGAGAATGTTTTGAGGAGACTTTTGTAGCTGATTTTTGTTTAATGATTCCCTGAAAGCATCTCAGATATGAGGCGGAGAATTCGCTTGTTTAATGTATCCACCAATTCATGTTTACTTGAGGGGTACAATAATAGAGCAGGAAACAGCTTTCCGCTTTAATGACTGTTTGTACTTTTATATTTAATGGTATGGATATTCATGGAACAGATTCTCCAAAACGCCACGAAGGCACACGGGTTAACCATAAGCTCTGAATGACCGGACCCCTGCAACAGCAATTATCGGGAACTCTGGTTGAATCGTAATAGACGTCACAGGCCACGGTACAACCCTCCCTGAAGGAAGTACATCCCGTGATCGATGGGAGGAGCCTAACCTCACCTGTTGGTGTACCCACAGGGTTCGCGTGATCCAACTACCATACCGGAAGCATCTCATCCCCAATTACGAGGTGCCCCATTGTGGGATCATGAGTTATTTTCATGTTTTTTGGAAAGAATATTATGCATTCATTACTATTTGATGGCAACTTTCCTCTCTACACTGGGTACCTGGAAAAGTGAGTTTTAATTAGTTATATTAGTGATCCGTTCTTAAGAAACACTGTGGGTTTTTTTGAAACAGACCTCGTAATTCTGATCTATGTTCAGATAACCAGGACGGCACCTCAGCTGACGTCCCATCCTTTCGTTAGAATCGGGTTTCGTACCTCAAATCCTCCTGTTCCAAAGCCGAAGCTTTACCGCCAGATCACCGTGGCACCATGGGAAGGTAAGAATAGTTTCTTATGATTATGGTTTGTTTAATGATATATAGATAGCAACATTCTTAAAAAGATTTTATATTGTACATGGCAAAAGGTTGATATTCAACTAAAATTGTAGTGTTTATCACTTAATAATTTTTATCAATATCATCTTTACTCAGCCAGCATAATGCTATTGTTTCTTTTTTAGGGTTACTACGATATATCACCAAAAAATTCTATCTGATAACTCAGTTTTAACGATATTAGGGTAATCCGAAATTCGCCAAGCAAGATTACTTCATGCCTAATCGGCCCAATCTTGCACATATATATTAAGCACCTTTACTCAGTGCACCTTAAGCACCTTTACTTAATCCTTTGCAATGAAGATTTATTGTTATACAAATAGTATAAAATATAAACATATATTACTTAAAACCATGTAGGGTCGTTATTTTTTTTAACTCATAACGATTTTCTTCTTAGCTGTTATAAAGATATAGCTTCATTCGAACACAATTTTTAAAGAATTATATACAATCTTTTTGTATTATAAAAAATAAGGTAGCAAGGGAAGCGGAATAATATGCTAAAGATATATGTAACGTGACTTTAGTGCCTGTAACTGTATCTCTAATGCTTTTCTCCGATGGTCATCGTTTTTGAACGAATTTAACCATATTAGATCCTTCTCGTTTTGACCTCAGCTAGGTAAGTTGCATTCCTTTTTGTATCTCATTATACGTCTAATTATACGTTTTTGTGTGTGTCTCATACGTTTTTGAATAAAGTTTACTATGTTTTTTAAAGAAGAGTATTAAATCTCATAAGTCTAAACAACTCATTTACATAAAATGTTAAGAATTAAAAAAAAATTATGTAACTAAGGAACGATGTATTATATAGAAATGTAAATAAGCAAATATTACTTTTATTTATTTATATTATATTATATTAAGTCTATAAATGTATTTTCATGTAAACCGAATTTGATCACTTTAGCAAAGCATATTGGATGCATATAATAAACAAATAAACAATTTTATACAAAATAATGTCCACTTTAGGTTGCACTTGAAAAATTGAGCTTTTAATACTTTGTTTTAAAGTAAATGATTTTTTAAATAAACATCTATTTAATTTTTTCAGAATATTATTTTTAATAGAAATAGTTTCAAGACTTATGAATCTTTCTTAATCCATGTGAATCTCAAGTTTTTCTAGGGACTATTTTTAATTTTGAAGCAATATAGACGCTAGTAGTTTAATCTAATTGTTAACCATGACATAGCTTAAAGTTACAATTAGCGATGCCATATTTTCTCCAAGATTTTATGAAGCTATAATTCATGCATAAATTCTATATTTATATTCACTCACTTTTAAGAATGATGCTTTTTACTTATTTGTGACATAAATCAAGTTAATTGTTGTCTAGTTATTTATTGAAATCATAATATATGTTCCAGAAAAATAGAAAAAATATTTGAATCAGAACCAAGGTTAACAAATCTTTCACTTAAATACGAAATCGTAATATCCAACATTTAACAAAAATGCCTGAATGCATCGTTTTTAAAGCAAAAGATCGCGATATAATGTATAATTGCGGAAAATTTACTTGGGGATTTTTCGCTTGCGCCCTACTAACGGAAAAGTAGCAAAAATTGTCTTTTTTCGAGAATATTTCTTGCCTTTTAACTTTCCATAGTTCTAAGGAAGATTCTAGTACTATTCGCGAGAATTTCATTGAAACTTTTGTCATATAATAGTTCTTTAAGAAAGCATTTTAATTGATTGAAATTTTCTTAAATCAAAGCAATATTATAAATTTTATTTTCAAGAATATTTCTAATAATACTAGCCTTGCTTTTTATTTTGTACCATAAAATAAAACTCTATACATATAAAATTAAAATTTTAGCATTTACATTTCAAAAAGATGTGGCCTAATTTGTTGTGGTATTATCAAAATGTTTTGATTCATTCATAAAGGGTTCAAAAACATCTATTTTAAATTAAAAAGGAGTTATTGCATGCATACAACTCAATTACATCATATCTCACAAAGGTTACAAAGTTAAATACGAAAAATGCGCTTTTAAAACATCAGTTGATGGGGGGGGGGATGAATTCTTAAGCCGTCGGAAGAATTTTATACAGAATCAATTATTAACTGCGTCACTTACGACACGCTCCTAATTGTGATTACAAAAGGGCAGAAACGCTATTTTTGGAAATGATGTTACAAATCATTATATTTACCTTTCGTTTTAAACCATTATCGTATCATTAGCTGCATAAAACGCTGATGTTCAAGGCATTTTAAACCAAATTCTTTAATAAAAAAAGTTATTAAACTTTCATCGGTCATATATCTTACAGTATAAAATACTGAAAATCTTTTTTTTTTTCAAATTAATGTACATGATACAAATTGAAAATTGCTCATGATGACAGGCATCAAAAATGAAATCAAGTAATATTAAAGAATAGGTTCGTGTCTATTGTATCGGCGGCCAAAAAATTAGCTTATTTGGAAATTTTAATCGTCAAAATATATAGCATGTTGATTCGCACATTCAAAAATTTTCGTGATAAATAATAATGCATTTCAGTATATTTTTCTAATCTGGGACTTTTTGGTCGCCATTAACATTGAACTGTGCCCAAAAATATTTTTCCTGTTTGACCTTGTTTAAAATTACTCCTTTTAAACTATTCCTTAATGGTATCTTTTTGCATTTTAGGTACAATGTAATGAGGTAAACTTTTTTCGGCGTGAGTTCTTTTAAAATGTATCTTATTATCAAATTTTGTAATGTCTGTACACTTTAAACTATAACTATTATTTCCTTCAAATACTTAATTGAAGGACATATTTTATTGCAGTAACACGGTCTTTTTTTTTGTTCAGTTAAAAATTGAATAGCATAAATAATTCATTCATTGACATCGAACTAATGCTTTGTTTCCTTTTTTGATAAGTTTTGAAACTCTGAATCAATAGTGTTTTTTTTTTCCTATCGTAATCTTTCCAAGAAATTAGACCAAAGATAAGCAATTTGTCGACTACGTCTATCCTCGTATACATATCAGCATCGCGTGTTTGCTTTTAAGAAATTTATTTCGAGCAAGACATGAATACGAGATCAACTGTTAATTTAATAGGTATTAGAATTTCACCATTACCATAGATATCTTAAAAATTCAAATTTTGTTTGATAATTTTTTTTCCTTTTGGTATTTTTGATAGTTTTTTTTTTCCTTTTGGTAAAAAAGGGTTGTGCGTAGCATGTTTTTGACTAGACATATCGTGCGCCACGTGACCTTGCATTTATGGGTGGAGTGGGCATGTCTCAAGTAACACCGGGGGTGGGGGGACATATTTCACAAGTTCGCATTTATTTTGGCAACGGGGATGGTATTCTCAATTATATTCCTACTATTAGCTCACACTTTCCCTATATAGTTCAAATTTTCAATCTTTAATAAAATAATTTTTATTCATTCACTCAAGTTGAAGTAAATATTTTTAAAACTTGTAGGGGATGACATTTGATTTTAGTACAATTTTTTTTAATGTTAATTAATTTTTATTAATTAAAAACTAATTTTCTCGCTTTTACCGTAGTGCTTTATTGTAATTATTAGTCGGGATTGTCAGGTTGGGAGAGCGTTGGATTCGCATCCCTTGTGCTGCGAGTTCGAACCTGGTCGTAAAGTTCTCCGTGTCGGGAGTTATACCACTGGGGGTGCTGAGTTTGTGATCGTTATTCGGGTGCTCAGGGGTCCAAACTCTCAGAAGCTACTGCACCCCTCCTTCCATTGTAAAGCGGAACACGAGAAAACTAATTGCAATTATTTAATAAAAAGTAACAAAAATAAAAATTTTCGTAATATACAAAAGTAGGAATTGATTTTAAAGAATTGTTTTTTATTATACTTATTTCTACTAATCACCTCATAGATAAGTGTTCAGGAAATCCAAATTTTCAATATCAAAAAAGCCAATCTAAATAAATATTACCAGGTTATTGCCGTTATTGCTTCTGTTTTTTTTCCAGGGTGCTTTATTAAGGGAATTCTTATTGTTAATCCTAATAAAATTACAGCTTCGTTGTCGACTTCATTTGAGACTCTATATATAGTTTACAATATAGCACAGTATTAACGCAGCATAAAGTTGGTTTTAATTGAATCTATCTTCTAATACATAAACTATTAGAAGGATAAAAAAAATTTTAATCTTGAAAAAATGTTTTCTTATGAGACTTTAACTTTGATTGGTATTTATCGATAAACTTTATTATAATATAGGATAAATTCACCCATCAGGATAAATTACATAGCAAATATGTATCAACTGTAAAAAAACTTTGACTGAGTCCTTCGAACTCCGGAAAATAATTAGATGCAAAATTATTCACCTAATACAAAGATTTGTTTATTGCTATGAAAAGTAAATATATAAAATTCTTTGAAGTCGAATTTATTTGACAAATTAATCTACTCCTCTTAACCATTATGTAGGCGTTTTTAATAATTAAATTTGAAAAATAAATCAATGAAACGTCTAAATGATGTACAGTCTTGAATGGTGAGTCAGAGGCACCATCAGAGTGCGAAGGGTTGAGATTAATAACTAACATCTTCAGAAGAAATTACTGATAGAAAAATTGAAATTAAGAAATATTAATGAAAGTGCAACACAAAATTTAGTTTTATTAAATTAAAACTGAATCATATTCTTGAAAGTAATTTTATAGATTTTTTAAAATTCACCACCAAATTTGTTTCTATCCAAATATACTAAATAAAATTATATTATCTTCAGTAATTTTTTTTCTGTTGATTAGCCCTTTCAGAACTGAATCGTCTGAAACGCTCGTTGAAATAACATTCGAATAGACAAATTCATTTCTTTTTAGAAATACATGAGTGTTCGAATCAATTATATGTTATGTAACGACGTTATACGAATATGAACGAACTATCAGCAAAATTATTTCAAAGGGCCGAGGTAGGAATTTGGTCTAAATGAAAAAATTCGGAAATTCCAGTATTTTGAATTCACAGCGGTCAAGGATCCAATCCTGATCAATTCCCAATTATTTTTCAAACACTTAGTTTTTCTTTTTATATAAGCAATGATTTGGTTAGTTGGTTTGGTTAGTTTGGTTTGGTGCCTTAAATATTACTTTAATACGATTAGAAATAAATCGCAAATACAAAAATTTTCATAAAAATTGGCGTTTAATAATGCTATTTAATGCACATGAAATTTAAATCTTTTGGTAGTGATACTTTAAAATCTAGATTAAACAAAGAAAATTTGAAAGAAATTATTCCCTTTGTAATTTGAATATCTTTTTGAATAAAACTGAGCATCTGAAAAACAACTTTCTGAATAACTCGCTGAACATTTTTTAAAACAAAATTAAAAGGATGCATAGCAAACGAAATGTGTTGCTCTGAAATCTGAATCATAGGGATGAAAGACGAACGAATATTTTATCAATTTTGCTCAAATATATTTTCACTATCGAAACTTAAAAAATTTATTTTATTTCGCGCATCACAAGTAAACAACTGTAAATCACTATTTGGGCAGTAAAAGAAAAAAGATGATTGTGGTGAATATTTTTTAATGAAACATAAAGCATCTTGTTTTATACGTCCACTATTAGAGTATCTAAAATGAAACTTTGTACTCGTCAAACGAATAAAAATTAATATAAAAATTATTTATTACAAATACCCAGAAGATTGGATATGACGCCATTAGTTCATTGTCTGGACGCCTTCCAATAATTCTGCATTTTACAGTTTTAAAACACAAGTGAAGATCACGGGTCATGATGGGCAGCTCCAAAAATTTGATGTCCGCACACATGAAATTAAGAAGTCACAAAAATCACTTCAAAAATGCAGATAAAAAGTCATGGCCTGTAGTAAAGACGAAAAATAACACAGCTGCAATTATATGAAAATCTGGTATCAACTGCTCCAGTAATGAGGATCATGGATTTCTGGTAAAGGCACGCAGTGTTCTCTTCTTTATCCTGGAGACATATTTATTTAAATTGAAATAGAAAATTTGAAATTATTTCATTATAAGATGCAAAAACATAGGCACATGAGAATCTATAATAACAAGAGGTGGAGATTGTTTTCCAAAATAATATTCCACTTTCTTATGGCTTCTAACTGCTAGCAGAATGAGGACAAATTTATGCTTTTTCCCCCACTTAGTAACTGCCGTGATTGGACGGCCATCACTCCAACTCGAGGACACACTCCCTCATCATTGGGAAGCATCTGGTAGATTGATATTCCTTAAAATGATATCCTCTCTCATCCTTTGAAGAATAATTTCCGGAAGCCTTCTTTTCAAAGCAGATGCTTCAGGCTTTTCCATGCTGATCATGGTAGAAGAATATATGCCTGGTATATTATTTCCTCCAATTATATCTCCATTCTTCCTTTCAAAAGCAGTTGCTAAAAGTCTTCCTTTCAGAGCAGTTGTTTCAGGCTCTTCCATGATGACCATGGTAGACGAGCAGGCTCCTGGTAGGTTAATATTTCCTCAAATTATGTCCTCATTCTTCCTTTCGAAAGCAATTTCC
>JAOUZG010016644.1:8916054-8938668 GCA_026289955.1 Argiope argentata | reverse complement strand
ATATTTTTATACTTAAGTTATCTTAATAATAACCACTCATGGTATTTTTGTGTTATTGAAAAGATAACTACCCAGTTGATATATTTACTAAATTTGGCGATATTATAACTTTAATCTTTGTTGAAGGGGGGGGGGGGAGAAAGACCTTTATCAAAAATTAAGTACCAAAAAATTAGTTGCTAAAATTCAGAAAAACTGTATAGGTCAATTAAATTGGCGTTATTAAATGAATTTTTTAATTGTAAAGTTCTTTAAAAGTCAGCTTTATTCAATAATATGTTTAAAAGTTATTATAGTAAAAAGAAAAAATTTGAATCATTTTTAATTAATATATTTAAGAAACATTTCCCAGGTGCATATTGATACCCTCTTGTCATAGATATTTTTCCTACATCTCTCTACCAAATGAATGTCGACTGTCTATTCTATAACACCTTAGCAAACGCGAGCACCGATCAACATATCTTCTTTTACCTCTAATAGAGATGAATACGATACTATCGTTGATATGAAAGTTATTGAATCCTGTTGGAAGCACCTGTGATAAGAGTTTGGAAACATATATATGGAGGCGATGCATATCGTTTTATTGGTGAATATATTTTTAAAGCTCATTTTTTTATTTGTTTCAAAAGGTCATCAACTTCATTATAATACAAAATGTGTAAAATCACTTGCGAAAATTCAAAGAACTTATAATGGTCACATGGTACAAAAAATTATTATAAATACAAGCTGTTCATTCATAGATGCATTAAAAGCTCATAATTCTCACTTTCATTCCTCTATATTTCGATTTTTTTTTCTCTTCTAAATAATTAGCAACTTTGCTATCGTTCCTGTCAAACTGTTGCTTTTGGATATTAGTTTTATTCCTTCGATTGAAGAAAGATACAGAGTTTCTTATTATTCTATGATATGTGTATTATCCGAATTTTGATTTTCCGCAAAAGAGTAAGAATATTTCTGAAATTGTTATTTCTCTGATTTATTCGTCAGACAATTGGCCACTGTATATTTCTCCATGTAATTCTTCTAAAGGAATTTTACCGCCAAATTTATAGTTCTGCATTCGATTATTAATGTTCTAAATGACAAGGTTTAAAACAATAGTATTTATTTCATATCTGCTTCAAATTCATTTTATCAGATCACCCAAAATATATTTATCTAAAATTTGAGTGGTTATTTTTGATGTTTATTCCTAGTATTTTAGAATACAACATTTTCTACTTAAATAATTTTTAATATTATAAAATTTTGAGCTTTCCATTTTCTTTCATTTGAAACAAAATCAGTATAAAATTTATTTATTTTTTCAGTTTATGCTTGGTGTAGAGTAATTTCAGTTATATATTAATTTATTATGCATTATTACATATATTTTGAACTATTAGAGTTTGTGTTTAGGTCTCTTTTAATTTTTTAATACGAAATTGATGCTTATTTGTTATTGGATTCATTTATTGTTTTATGTATACATAGCCCTACTCGGATATCCCTTTCTCCATCACTCATGAAGCCTCATTAGTCATTCTTTCCAAAATTGCTGGTAATTATTTTCAAAATATTTTTTGAGGGCGTTTTTGTTTCTCTTGTGGGTTGCAATCATGATTATTAATTGCAATCATAATAATTAATAACTATATTATTGCCTATCATAATTATTAATTGACTACGCTAACCCTCACGAAAGCCCTCGAAAAAAACTTTATTGTAAGGACCACCACCACAACAACTGTGATTGAATCCTAAGAGGGTTACAGTTCAGTTCTTTCCTTGGACCAATCCTCTTGAAAACGCACGATAAAATGTAAATTTCCGTGCCACCCGAACAGCAGCAATGGTGGCAACTGTGAATCCTAAGACTCATCATTGGCCATGGTACAACCGTTCGCTTGGGGAGGAAGTCCCGTCATCTATGGGAGGTAGGCTACCTCCCCCTTCTTTCGTATATCCTGAAGGTTGGAAGAACCAACAACCATACCGGAAGCTTTTTAACCTCAAATTACGAGGTGCCCTTCCCCCCAGTTATAAGCACCTATCATAAAGAGAAAACCAACTTTAAAGAAAAAAAAATTAAGGAAGAAATTTCTGGTATATTCAGAGAAATGCTTTGAAATTTCTCAATTAAACTTTTATAGCTTTTATCTTACAAACGATGGAATTTGTGAACTTATATTGAAAAAAAAATTGCCTAGTGGTTTCAGAAATTTAGGCTATTTTTCTGCTATGGAGGCTTTTATCAAGTTGAATACAATATCTGCAAAATTGATGCTTATACCTTGAAGAACCAGTTTCCTTTGAACTCTTCTTTGGCCACATTTTTCCAGATGCACTTAAGAGACAAAAGAACTTCCTCGTAGCGAAGCTCAATCTTCTTGACTGTTGCAGATCTAAAGTTCTGGGACCAAGCGTTTTTTCTATCTTTGATACAAAGTTGTATCTCCAACAATAAGCCTATTTCAGGTTTTAAAAAATTCTATCTCATATTGCTGGAAATACCAGTGCAGAGTAACTTATGAAGCCACTGTATATCAATATGTATGGAATCCATATTTTATATCATTTGTTATAATATGTCGTAATTAACTTATCATCAGTGATTGTCCTGGGAATAGCGTGGGTATTCACTATCCCATGCAAACCGTATCATGGATTAAAAGCTTGGTATGGCTACGGCAATGACCGTATCCAGATGAGACAATTGCCAGCCGCAATTCTTTCAAAATTATTACGGTATGCTATGATAGTTGTAGTACCACTTCTGTAAGTCATACAAACTTTCTGAAGTTTATTTTGTATTATTGCCATGCTTAAAACAATTAAAATTTAATGTGTTGTAAATGCTACCTTTGGCTATCCATATTGAATGGTGTAGAAATGAGATATTATCGTAAATGCAGCAATCTAGTGATTAACTATCACTACCATACTAACAGTATATGCCATATTGATTCTATCGCCAACGAATTTTGCTTTGAAAGAGCTCTATAATATCTGAAACCGAACCTACATGATTTTTAGAAGTAACGCCAACTAGGGCCAAGAGTAAGCCAGCATTATGTAGACATAGTCTGCTAAAGACATTTTTCTCATGGTTCAAAATAAAAACATCCTAGACCCCTAATGCTAAAATATGTTGGGTGTAATAGGCACTTATTAAGAAAAGGTTTCTCAATTTTAATTTAATAAGTTTTTCCCTCTATTATTTCGGAGCTTTCTATTGAACAAAAATTCAAAATATAGCCTTCTTAACAAGACCAGATTTATGCTTGCACATTGTTTTCCATGGCTTTAATACATTTTTTAAAATATGATGCAGAATATTTCACTATAATAGTTTTTTAAGTTATTAGATACTTACCTAAGTAAGATGCAACGATATTAAATATATTGCTGATGCAACTAATGACACTTGACGGCCGTCAGTGATTTTAAGCCAAATGAGCGTATCTTGCTTTATTTTAAGATTCGACGACTAGGGCCAAGAATACAACATAGGTACGCACTCATCACATTTACTTTCACTGCCTCTTTTTCCGGGGGGGGTATTTATGCACTTCACAGATAGTACTCAGAAGAACAACCCTGCTCTTACCCGGGTCTCGAACCCAGACACCTAGATCCCAAGGAAGAAGCGCTACCTTTGTGCTAGGATGACGGCAAAAAATATATATTTACTTTTTGTATATATAAATTTCGCTGCTATTTAGTCAAGAGTCAATTTTAAAAATAAATCAATAGAGATTAATCAATCGTTAAATATTATCAGGAAATGATCTTTGAAAACACATTCGAAATTGTTTGATTTGAATCATTATTCTAATATAAAAAATTGCTTAGGTTTTTAGACGGGTAGGATGATCAAGTCTTTAAGAATTCGTAATCATTTTAGCATCGCGAAATATTTTGGCATTTTTTTTCCTTTCATTTAATTAAGAGTTAATCTCTCTGATTAAAAATATAAATCAACCTTAAGAAAGCTTTAACATTAAAAAAAACTATTTACATCCCTATATATGAAACCGATCCACCAATTTTTTTTGTTGACTTTTAAAACGTAACTCTTATTTTAATTAAAATGTTAATATTTTAAAAATTTGCATCACAATCTTCTTAATGGCTGGATAGTCAAATTCAAATATTTCTAAATGAAAGGCAATATTTTTTCAGTCAGTATTGTCTGAGAATATTTCAAATAAAAAAAAATAAGCAGAAAAAGCAATCAGATCAAGAGTCAATTACTTGATTTTCCTTAGTTAATTAACATACGATTAAATGAAATTTAGACTTTTTTTTCCTCTTTCCTTCTGAAATAAATTCAAAGCAGGAACAATTTTATTTTTTATAGTATTTAAGTTAAACAAACAGAAAAAAAACATGCTTTATTAAAGGCTAAAATTCATCAGTTAGAAGCAATTAGAACAAAAATCATTTACTAAAGATATATTTCGTGATTTCATTTCATTATTTAGAATTTTGCGGATTCAATAATTTTATATCTTTCATGGACACTGACCTGTTTTAAATTTATTCCACACAATCTAAAATTTCTATTAGCTTTAATTAAGCAAAATTTCAAAAAAAATTCTCTGTGTGCATCTCTATCCTTCAAATTATATTTGTGCCAGCTTTGAAGCTCCATGTCAGACACTCTTTTAGCCTATAGCAGCTCAAGCATATTGTTACAAATTGTATAATCATAAGAAAAACCTTTTAACTATCAGCCGTAATGCATAGTAAGCGGTTAATCTCAGAGCTTGGCGACAAAATTAGCAACCACTTGGCGTCGAATTTGGTGACTTGGCTGAAAAAAAAATGGATATTGCTGAAAACTTTGAGAATTTATCGATCTGTCCAATAGCAACCGAGATACGCCCCGATTGGCCTAGAAGGCTCTCGGCATACTTTCAAATAATATATAGCATTTCAATGATTTAATCACCATTTATAAGTTAATCATTTATAACTAAGCTTGTAAAAATGCAAATGAACATACCGATATGCAGTAAACCTTCTAACCTATTTCATTTAAAACGTGGTAAGAATAGGCATTTTAAATATTAAATCAATGATTTAAAACATTTTAGACTTTGTAGTTATTGAGTTTGCTTTTACTCCTACAATAAGACTTTCTGTAAAATTATTTTTCTAAAACTGTGATAGGAATATATAAATTTCGAGTGGAGATCGCATATTAAATTTCATATGCGGACTTCACTTCAAAGGGTCTAGGTGTCATCGTGTTCACAAATAGAAATTCACTTGCCATAAAAGTGCTTTCCGGATTCGAGGAGGTTTAAAACATGGAAATTCCGCCAAAATCTCTACTTTGATCTTTTTTATGTTTGCAATATTTTCTTTATTCTTGGATTGAGGGAAATGAATCATCTACTTGATCATGCTAATTGCTTTCATGAGTTACTGTAAGGTTAAAAAAAACAGGTAAAAAGTTTTATGAAAATTATGCCGGTGTATAGCATTACATACATGAGGGTGTATGAAAAAAATTGATAAAAAAAGCTGAAGGATTCAAAACTTAATTCTTAGTCTATATTTAACCCTTATTACTCAATAGAAAAGACATAAGAGTTGACAAATAGTTTTTAAAGGGTAATTATGAACTATTAAAATTAGTATTTATAAAAGTATCCAACAGATCACACCGAGTAAAATACTTTAAGAAATGGGGATGAGAAGGTTCCAGAATGGTGTTTGGTTTGCTCTACTCTGTTAAAAACAGTAAAGCTGTGAAAACGAGGAATTATACTTTTACGAAGGGGCATATAAGGGGTTTTCAAATGAAAAGGCAGGAGACATCGCAATTATGTAAAAGTCAACATATATGCCTATGTTCCTATATAAGAACGTAACGAGGCAACCAGGGATGTGATTGGAATTTCCTGAGTAATTTTGTGCACATGCTGGCGCTCGCACATGCTCGCACATGCTTTTGTGCACATGCTGGCGCATGCGTACAAGAGAGCAGAAGCTCTTATGAAAAAGAGCCGTCCATCTGATATGGCAGTGCATATGAAGACAGTAGAGCGTGTACAAGATCCGATGTGTACTGTGAGACAATCCGAAGAATACGCAATCCCACCAAGGACAAATGACCAGAGCTACTCGTGGAAGGTGTGGTTCTGCTCCATGGTAACGTTTCCAGGGTCACACAAGTATAACTGGCCAAGTTCAAGTTCAAGCAGCTCGGCCAATCACCTTACGGCCCGGACATGCCACTTTGCGATTTTCCTACGTTTGGTATCCTGATAAACATATCAAAGGGAAACACTTAAACTCATATGATGAATTCAAGGACACTGTGACGGATTGTGTCCCATCAGATTACAGGAATTATGGAACAAAAAAATTCTTTAACTCGTTAATCAAAGGTATCTTTGCGCTCAGGCCTGTAGTGTATATTTTGAATAAAGTCTTCATTTATAACCACAGTGCCATTTCATATCTTTTCGTTTGAATACCCCTTGTATTTCCTATAGAAAGTTTATACCATGGTTGTAAAAAGGAATTAATCTTCATATTTAATTTCTGCCTTTTTTTACATTCTAGAGGGGTGTCATTTAAATTTTCTAAGATTTTTCAGCGGGGGCGGGGGGGAGGCATTAACCCAGTGGAAGGATTAAAATCGAAATTAAATACAGATAAACAATTATGTTACTCGGATCTTTCACTAAAATTTTTGCGTCTAACTTTTTCTGACACAGGAGTGAAATCTTTGAAATGCTTCAGGTATCTTAACTTTTGAAGAAACTTATTTAAATTGATAATAAAAATTTCGGCCAAATATTAAAAGAAAATTGGGTTCACAGTTTATGTTTCGAGTTTTTTAGCTTGTTAAAAGTCAATTTTAGTTCAGGAAAATAAAAATTCAATAATTTTTCATAAAGATATTTTTAAAAAATTAGCATTTAATTTGAATAACAAAATTATATGTAGTTTTGTTCCAAACAAAATTTACATTGGGTATCAAAAAAAGAATGATAAAAAAAATTAAAAAATTAAGTAATCTGGAATAGTTTAAAATTCTCAAAACATTTATAACTTTTAAATTTTGAAAAAATAATTTATTTCGTTTAAAATTTTCTAAAGAAAGGTTATGTATTTTTATTTTATTTCATATGCATAAAAATTTCATAACCCTAAATGAATAATTTCCAAAATTGTCTAACAGTGTCTATTGACCATTTAATCAAATTATTTAATGCAACTTTTATTCAGAACTATTGATTTAATTTGATAATGCATTAAAATTAATTTGTTTCAAATTTTTATATTTGAAATAAGAAATTTCAGTTAAATATTTAAAACATCTATGCTACTATTGTAAATGTGAAAGTTTGGATTGTTGGATAGATGGATAATAATGATAGTCAATCAAGTAACTGGTAACGAAATTGGATGAAATTTAGCGTAGAGAAGGATTATAATCCAGAATAGAACATAGGTTACTATTTATTCCACTTAATTGAGGGGTTAATTTTTTATTAATTAAAAACTTTCTTGCCAAAAATCTGCATTTCGCCACCACCATATAAGAAAGAATTTATTTTATTTTATTTTAGCACTTGAATGGTAGGCTTAACATATATTCGACCAATTATTTCAAACAATTCTGTTATTTTCTTAGTGTTTGATGCATTTAAAGCTAAACATTGTTAATTAATCGACCTGTCGGATTCATTTTGAAGTACTTTTGCATTAAAATAAAACAAAATAAAGGAAATTAAAAAAAAATCTATTCTGTATTGCGTTATTCCAACTGATGTAGAAAATTCACTCATTACTTTTTCTCAATTGCCTCTGAAATTCACGCATGCGCAACATGTGTTCTTGACCTGATTTTGTTTTGGCCCGACTAATCATCCAAACGATTTTGAATAATTGTTTTGCTGTTTTGTTTTATTACAGGTACCCGCTGTAAATAAACTGTTTTTAAGTTAGTTGGGCAGGTTAGGCTTGATATACAACCATTTGATGCTTTGCGAGGTCAATAATTTTTCGTTAGCTCTTTGTTTGGGCTGCCATTTTTTTATGTTAATATAATTCGATTTTTCCTGTTCCTTTCTCTTGATTTTTTTTCCCTGCTATACATATTCCTTCTGCCTATTTTCATTATTTTTGATTAAATGTTTTTGTGCATTCCATATTACTGCATTTATTGATTTTTTTCTATATTACCGTTAATTTGCTGAAGCGTTCATCGAAACCTTACGATTGGAAATGCTATCGATGCCATTCGCTTCACATTCATGCATTTCTTTAAAATTTGGCGACAAACTAATTATTTGGCGAAAATTTGTACATTAAAGCTGTTCCGTTGTATGTTTTTGTAATTAAATTGTATTTGTGTTAACTATATATTTTTCTTGTATGCTTATAGTAGTATATTTCCGTAAGCAAATGATGTAGAATTCCGCCAAATTTCTTTGGCGATTGTTCGTTTGCGCCCGACAAACGGAAAATTACCCTTATAGTTTTAAGTACATAGTTTTTAAGTAGTTTTTTCCCCATGCTAATGAGGTTAGACGTAACAATGTTTTGACCGGTTATTTCAAACGATTCTGTTTATTTTCGTAGTATTTGTTACATTTAAAATTAAGCATTCTTAATTAATCGATCTTTCGATTCCTTCTGAAGAATTTTGAATTAAAATAAAGCAGAATAACTAAAATTAAATTTTTCTAATCTGCATTGCGTTACCACAACTGGCGTTTAAAATTTCATGCTTACGAAGTCGCGGGTAAAAGTTAGTATAAAGTAATTAAAATTAAAAAAAAACATATTACCCTAAACATTAATAAAAGTGTGTTTTTTTATTACATTTCAAAGTACAGACGGTTAAGAAATTGTTCAAAGAAGAAAAAATAAAATTTCGATTTTGTACCCACGATGCAGATTTTAATGATGATAGTTTTCTTTTTGAGTTCTCAGAAAAGTAAATTGGAAATATTTATAATTGAATTTTGCAAAAATAACCATCTTTGATTTCGAGGTCGATTTCAAAGAAAATAATAAATAAAAATTCAATTCGAGAAATTGTATTTTAATTGGGTTTTGATACTGTGCACGTGCCTTTTATAGGTTTTCTTTCAATGGTAAATGAAATATAAATGCAAACCAAAAATAACTAACATGACTTTTTATACAAAATATCATTAAATCTGAAATTAGTTTTCGCAGAAACTTAATGAACGCCAATTCAAAACGGGAGACCAATTTGTATTTCTATATTTGTAATTGTATATCATTAATTTATCTGTCCAAATTATTATATGAAATAAATGAAATTAATTATATGAGAATCTTTAATAATGAAATTTCAATTTCAAATATTTTAAAGGCTTCATAGAATTATTCAGACTTTATTAAATCGTTTTAAAGAGATTAAAATTTACGAACTAAATTTCAATTTCGTGTTTCACAATTTGTTTTGTTTTAGATGCTTAGAATTACCGTACAGTTTCAAAATATTTCCTTAAATTTATATAAATAATTTTTTTAAATATAAAAAAAACTAATAAAAGGATTTTTTTAATTCCTTAAATTTTAATTATAGTGATTTATTTCTTATTTTTTTAAAAAAATAGGAATATGAATAACAAAGTTTAATGTTTATTATTTTTGGCAACAAACGCTATAAATTGTTAATAAACTGAACATCGTTTGATAAAAACAATACAATAATACTATAAAAAATAATTGTATAAAAAAATTCAAAAAGGTAATTAAATTAAAATTGTACTTAAGTCAATTAATTGTATTAAAATTGTACTTTGTAGTACATTTTTCATGAATATAGATTGTTAAAATTGTATTTTGTTGTACTTTCCTTTTCTTGTTTCTAGGATTTGTTTTTGTTATCTGTTTTCTGGCACTTCTGTTTCAGTTTTGTTTTGTTTAATAAAACTGTATAATCCCAACTTTTTTCTTCTCCACAAAAGCTCATGCCTTGGTTCGTTATTGTATGTTTGAACACACTCTCTATCACTCTTCCCCATTTTTTGTATTTGCTGTTTGGTATTAATATATTTTAATAAATATACAGTTTTAATTTTTTTAATTCATAAAATGATTTCGCTCAGATATTTATCACTTGAATTAATGGCAACCAACTTTTATGAATTATACGTCATAACACAGATAAAATTCTACTGTAATTATTCAGTGACTATAGAGCATAGTAACTGATTATTTTGATAGTGGTGTGTCGAATTTTGTTGCTGAATAAAAATAGATTTTATTATTTTACGAACAGAAGAGGACACAGATTCAATACATAAAAATTTCGAGCTCATTAATGTAACAATTAAAGATCCATTTTCAAGTCGGACATTTGCCGAGTCCAAATTCCACCAATCATGTTCCCGCTGGGGGTTGTGACGCAGTGTAGCCTTATTCTGGTTTTTGCACCATTCAACTTAAATCAATCAACCCAATGTATTGTTTGCAAGTTTGGTTAGGAGGGCACTAGCTCAGATATCGTAATCTTCATCATTTGATCTTGTTTCAAAACTAAGAGATCCGTCCCAAAACAGACCTATAGTCCCTTTAAAATGGAAAGTTAGTATAACAATCTAAACCAAAAAAAATCAGGCATTAAATACATAATGATTTAATTCCTTTTACAAAAGGGAATATATTCGCTGTATTTTCAGTTTGTTTTAAAGCTGTGGCTTAACGAGAGGAGATAGCTCAGTTCGGACAACGATCTAAGTTGGTAAGCTTAGCTTAAAAGAGCGTCTTTTCTCTCGTTCTATAGCTTTGTTGTTATTTGAAATTAGCGGATCAAGTAGAGCTAATTCGCTGTAAATTGGTAGCTTGTGGGCCGTTTATTTAATACGCGTTTTCATAGACAATAACGTTTGCAACTTTGCATTGTTCTTGTGTGAGAATGGTTCGTTAATATTAAAGCATGTTATTTTAATTGTCCTCTATATACTCTGTTTATAGAGTGTACAAATCTAAAGGGAACCATTTCGATGACGTCATAGCTCTACTAAATGAATAAATATCCGGTTGTTCTATCTAAATTTATAATTAAATATATCTAACCTTATTTTATCGAAACTTATAAAATAAATATCCAGTAAAACTAATCTTCAGAAATATTTATATTTCAATTAAGAGGAATCGTTTTTTTTTTTTCATAATTTTATATTCATGATTACGTCATGCACTTTCTTCATGCTGTGTTATTTTAATAGCTTTATTTAATTTTGAAACAGGATTAAAAAAATTTTGTATAATGGTTTTGTTTGCAACTATCTCAGGAAGACGTGAAAATTTTTGCTTAATTTATAATTTATTAACGTCTATTAAAAAATTTAAAAAAAAATCGTTCCAATAAGCATGTATTCCCCTGCCAAAATATTTATATTTCAAATTCACTAGCTTTGAGTTAATAGGTTTTACCTTTAGATACCAGCACTCAAACACATTCATCTTTATTATTATTAACATTTATTTGCGCACATTGCTATTTAAAAACACATTTTTAAATTTATTGTAAAGGAATTAAAATCTGTTCTGTAATAAAATAGATTACATTGAATTTCACAAAAATGTCCACAGTTCATAAATGTTCATTTTTACTCTCAACTTTTTCACTATTCATTAATAAATCATCAGTTTACACTATTCATTAATGAATTTTCAAAATAAAGTATTGACAGTAATATTTCTGACATATAAAATGTAATTTTGAAATATTTCCTAACATTACCAATCATTTCAAAGGAAACTATTTCATACTATGCCGCCTTGCAGAGTTTTTGAATACTTAAAGCTAATAAATAAAATTTTATATAGCAGTATATGAAACATTCAGTTATAGTTTATCGGTCGTTTAACATCATTATATATTTTTCTGTTAATCACATACTTTTGTAGTTTGTTGAAATAAATACTTGCGATTAACATCATAAAATTCCACAAGCGAATGAGTTATTTCTTCCATGGATTTACTTCACTCGATATTACTCAAGTATTATTAATTTTGTAATAAATGCATGTTGTCCATAATTAAACGACCCTACTTTAAAGTTATTTACAGGCGAAACTATTGTTCAGAAGGCAATAAAATTTCTTATAGGACATAATGAAGGGATGGGAATTTGTTTGAGAGAAAATATATAGTTCGAAATTGCACCGTCAGGGGCAGTTTTTCAAATGAATTATAAATTTTGCATATTTTTGACAAATTTAATTACCACAAAAAATGTTCAACATGACGGCCATCATTTTCCGCTACCATCTGGAATCGTAAGATAGCATGTTCCACAGTTGGCCGCAGTGTGTTCTGGGAAATAGTAAGAACATGCTATAAGATGCTGAGTTTTAAATCAGGTACAGCCTTTTTTACTATCACCTTTTAACAAAAATTTTAAATGTCTCCAAAGACAAAAGTCGCATGGATTTAGGTCTTGTGACCATGGAGGCCACAGATCATGAAAGTGACGGCTGATGACACGTTTTTCTGTAAAATTATTATGGAGAACGTTCTTCACACAATGGCTAATGTGTGGAGGAGCTCCATCTTACTTGAAAATTGTGCTCGAAAGACGTTGATGTGATTGCTGTGACCAACTGTGGGATATGTCCTTAATGGGGGGTTAGGTTCCCCGTCAATTCAATCATATCTCCAGACCCACTTCAGACTTCGCCGAAGATGACCACAACAAGAACTGAAGGCCAGGTGCTAGGATGTATCCCATTACCGGTGATAAGCCCCTGCCGAGGCTAGGCACCCCGTTAACTCATTTAAATAGGTCGAAGGAAGAGGCAGATGAACTTTCGAGCCAAGCGGATGCGGCCAGATGCATATTTTAGCTCTGTGCACTTCACTTCTCCAGTTAAATGACCACTCCTATAGGTGATTAGCTACTTTAAATCTCTTCTTACTAAAATATTCCCAAATAATTAATAGCATGCCTGGCCTGTGGGAAACGATCTAGTCATCTTGTATCCCCATGTACTCATCCCGTCAAATCAATTGTAGATATTTGCTCTGTAAATCTTCCCCCTTTTTTTTATCTTGAATAAATGATTATTTGAATTTATAAATGACACCATATAGTTTAGTTTCTAAACTAATCTCAATAACCCGTAGGATGTGATTAGCGGATTGCGCTAGGCCCGAACTCCTAATCTTAAGGTTAGTAGCCGAGTAACATACCAATCAAGCAAAAGGGACCCTTCAGCTCGAAGGAAGTTATCTGGCTTATATAGATTTCACCACATACTCTCCCACCAGTGAATCGGTGGATAGACGAACGATGCCTATATGAGGTTTTATTGGTGATGTTAACAACTGACTTATTTAATGCACTTCTAGGTCTTTGAGTTGCCGATAGAGGGCGCCACGACAGTTGAACGATGCCAAGTGCGAATGTTGCATTATTCAAGGTCGGTCGTCGGGTTACCATGTTGGAGATTGGCGGATAGCACAAGGCCCGAACTTCCAATCTTATTTTTGGTAGCCGAGTAACATACCGATCAAGCAAAAGGGACTCTTCAGCTCCATGGAAGTTATATGACTTGTATAGTATTCACCACAAACCGTAAAAGTCACTAGATACCCCTTCCATAAAACCCATATATATATAATATGTCAATAATTAGCTCTAGGTATATCGGTCTTTCTAGAGATATGCCTCCACATATACATATAAATTCTCATTTTTAGTACAGTTCAAATTATAGAAAATAAAGTTATCACAAATTAAGTGGTAAAATAAAAAAATTAAGTTTTGAAGCATTTTGAAAATACTATTAGGAAACTGATCACATTATTTCCAAAAAAAAATAAAATTTCTATTTATTAAAAGTTTAAAATATAGCACATTACCTCCCAATATAAGAAATTGTTTGGAATATTACGATTTCTCTCGCTCTTAACTTACTTACGCTTTCTCTCGCTCTTAATATTTCATTTTTGGCCCATTATTTTTGATAAAAAAATATCTTCCTAATTAATTATTATTTAAAAATACTTGTTTAACTAGGGGTATCGGGCATTATTAACGTCGAACTATTGAAAACTGAACTGTAAATAAAAGGGGGTTTTTTTCGAAAAATTTTATATCGGTAGTAAGTGTTTCAAAATAATGTCCTCATTTCAGTATAAAACAGAATAAAAATGTGTACTCTTTTGCTTATTTACCCTTTGCACTCGAAAAGTAATCTGATGTATAAGTAATGCTCGGAAAAGTAATCCGATGCATTCACTTAATACTAGTGATTATTCAAAAAATAAATATATACAATTGCATAAAGTCAAATATCCCTGAAAAATTAATCTGCATCTTCTTTTCTTTCTCTAGGCATTTTTAATGATCGAAATTGAAGATTAAATAAATAAAATGCCAAAATGATGAACTGCCTTGAGGAGCGAGTGAGAGGTAATCCGAGTGAAAAGGGTTAATTGTTGGTCGAAAATGTGTATTGCGTGTTAATGAGCAAATTTCTTAAGCCAAATTGGTATGCTCAGAGAAAAATAAATGAATGAATTAAATCTCTCCGAAATGAACGTAAAAATGTTTGTTAATTACATTTAACTTAGATTCATTTCAATACATTTACGATTACTTTTTCGAAAAATCTATTGAATGGACTATGATTTGAACATATAAAAAATACTAATATTTTTCACAAAAAATAATTATTAAATATTAATAATAAAGCCCAGAAATTAATAAATTAAAATAATACCGTTGACTATCTAATTCTTGCTGTATCACTATTGAAAAGAACGATCGACAGTAGATTTTATTGAATGTTGTAAGGTTACAGGTCTATTCGCGACTTTGTTTACAAAACTGAAGATTCTAGAGAATGCAATAGTTTTGAGCTATCTCTATTAGGAACTGAAAAATGGTAATAATTTTCATAAATATACAATGCTGGGAGACTATAAAAAATGAAGTGCTCACATAGTTGTTTCACTTTCTTTGTCGAACTGGAAGAGCTTTAATATCCCTTTTTTCTGAGCATTGCTTCTGTTCTTCCTTTTCTTGTCCTATGAGTCTCTTCTAGTACTATATATTTAGTGTGATTTTCTAACCTTTAGTTCAAGTTATTGTGAGAAAAAACTTCCACACTAGCCTTCTTATATTATTAAATTCTCTTAACTCCTGAACAATATTTTGTAAAAATAGTTTAATATAAATTGTACTAGATTTCAGCAGATATAATTTTTTCTGTGCATACAAATATTTTTTAAAAAAACGTATTTTTATAAAACTTCAAACATTGCATTCACCCATATTTATAACAACTTCTGCTCCCAATGTTTTTACCTGTCCTTAAGGATCTGTCGTCTTTTCAAATATATGTGTATTGTATGTCAATATCATTATCTTAATCATTATATATCTTTGAAATTCCTCCAAATTCAAGAAACTAAAATTAGAAAATTTTTGGAAGGGCAATTGTTTACATCATTTTTAATACAATACCTCAATTCCTTTAAAATTTTAGCTTAAAATAAGATAGAATGAACTACTTTAATAACTATAAATTAATTATCTATGCAATTAATTATGAATTTACTGTAGAATAAATAAATTTTGTCGAATATACACACAGAAATGGAGTAGAATTCAAGAAGGGAATTCATATAAATGCAATTCAGGAAACTAAAATTGGAAAATCTTTTGAAAGCGCAATTGTTTACGATACATTTAACACAATTCCTTTAATACAGTACCACACAATTTCTTTAAAATTTCAGCTTAAAATAAGATAGAATGAACTACTTTAATAACTATAAATTATCTATGCAATTAATTATGAATTTACTGTAGAATAAATAAATTTTGTCGAATATACACACAGAAATGGAGTAGAATTCAGGAAGGGAATTCATGGAAATGCAATTCAGGAAACTAAAATTAGAAAATCTTTTGAAAGCGCAATCGATTACAATACATTTAACACAATTCATTTAATACAATACCTCAGAATTCCTTTAAAATTTTAGCTTAAAATCAAAGATTGAATTAACTATTTTAATAACTGTAAATTAAATATCCATGCATTTAATTATAAATTTACTGAAGAATAAATAGATAAATGTGTTGAATATCCACACGGAAACGGAGTAGAATTCAGGAAACTAAAATTAGAAAAATTTTGGAATGCGCGATTGCTTACAATACAATTCCTCACAATTCCTTTAGTGCAGTACCACACAATTCAATAAAAATTTTAGCATAAAATTAAAGATAAAATTAACTACTTTAATATCTATAAACTAATTATCAATACATTTAATTATGAATTTATTGAAGAATCAATAAATCACTAAATAAATAAATTTGTAGAATATGCACACAGAAAAAAACGCATCACTGAAATGCAGTAGTGCTAACGAAAGACGTTACCGTCTACGGCATCAAGTTTAAATACAATTACAACCGTAAGAAATGATCAAAATAGAGACAGAAAATAATAGTATCTCATGCTATCGCATTTATCCAGAACTCTGGTTACATCTGCTTGATAGTTAAAGTTGATATTTGGTTACTTACTTAAAACGTGTTATTCCAATTCCCGGTATTATTTGACGTTTATAGAACAGGAGTTTTTATATAGGACAATGAAAAACCTTAAACGGTTTAGATTAAATTACCCTTCTAGTCATAATTTTTGGAAATAAAGAGTAATGGAGAAATTACTCCCAATGGTGAATACGAGTGTTTTAGGGTCACAAGATATGACTGTGCGGATCGTCTTTTAATTAAATTTTCTGGTTTAGTTCCACCTTTTAAACTAAATCATCTCATTAGAGATTTATTTTAGATTAATTATTTCTATTTTATTTTTATTTTTTTATTTTTTGAAAATGAGAACGATTTTATATATCTGTATATTTATTATGTCTCCTTTGCTTAGCCTCTATTTTTTATAAATTATAATTAAACGGAATCTTGACGCATATAAATACTGCAGTAAATAAATGAACGTTATGGAAGTTACGAAAATTCTCACAAAAACGTTGCGAAGGTGCAGACTCTATTGTCTAGGAAAGCTTATATTAAATATACGCAACACAAGTTACAAATTGCTAGCTAATTAACTCTATTTAATCTATTAATTCCGATTAACAGCAAAGCTATAAAATGAATGTCAATAGTGTATTTTATATCTTTTGGCAGGGATTTCTCTTGCATATTTGGATTTCCCATGCTTAAGAATTTGCTTAATTTCTGATTTGGCTTCTGTTCAGGGATTGGATCCTTTATTTAACCTGCTATAGAATTTGATTTTATATAAATTTATTATGCTAATAGGTGTTATACGATTTAGTCTATGATGCACCAACACACGTATTGGCACATCATAAACTATATCATATAACCTGTAAATTTGGCGCATATATATATTGGTGGGTGAGACTGTGCACCTCTGATTTTTTAAATGATAATTTTAATTAAGAATTTAGATGAATTTTGCCGTTTTCTCACGATAGCTACTACAAATATTATGCCACAAAAATGAATTTTCAAATTGATTCCTTTTTAATTTTTTTAAAAATTGTCAATATTGGATTCAATACTTTTCAAAAATTCAATATTTTAAAATTTCATTGATGTCAATTTAACAGCCTAGCAATTTTTTAAAAGAAATTTGGTATTTTTTTTTAAATTACCAATTTTCTGATTTTTAATAATATATTACCATGTTACCTTTTCAAACCGTTTTCATTGTTTCATTATACGTTTAATCGAATAACTTTCTTTGATTAGGGAAAACCAAAAGAAATGGATTCTTTTTTAATATCTGAGAAGCTTACGAGAAAATTAAAAAGTAAATTTACCATATCGTGAATTTAGAAAATAAATTAGTCGGACCTTTATTTTTTAATAGAGCTCTGATTTTATAGGATGGACTTCGCAAGATAGATTCATATTTAAAGTTTTCAAACCTAACCCAGACAATTAAAATAATACAGTTTTATTAATGGTCAATTTGGTGAAGTGCTAAAAATCTATCTAATCTTAAATCAAATATAACGAATACTTCTGATGAACCATCTCATCTCCTGAGGCCAATAGTTATTTATAAAAAATACTATACATATGTTTATTTGATACTCCCTCGATGTTAATTGTTTGATCTAGAGTTACCAAGTACGTACTGTGTACATACTGCTTGTACATACTGTGAAGATTTAAAATATGCAACTATTAAGCATTTTTTTAAATTTAACTATTAAGCATTTTTTAAAAATTTTATTAAGGAATTATTCAAATCTTTGATGTTTTTTTCAGCGTGACTTTCTAAAATATCGTAATTCAAAGTTTATTACTCCGCTTTAAAATTCAAAATGCTATCTTTTGAAGCATATCAACTTTGGAAATATATATATATATAAATCAATTTTTATTTAAACTTTTAAGAACATTTTATAATAATGCAGTTCTTTACTAAATAGAAAAAAAAACATTTTTATTGTTCTCTAATATTTTATCCTATCTTTTGTGCATAGTTCATTATTAAAATTATAAAATAAGGCCTTCTTTTTCAGGCATTAAAAAGTTTCCGTAAAAAGTAATCTCCCCAAAAAACATTTTGTAATTTTGTTATTATTTCAAAAAAAATTTCAAGTTTCCAATTCAAAATCCAGTAACGGAGAAAATTCTTTTAAATGTGTCCATTCTTAACTACTGCTGCAATTTTCTTTGAGCTAAAAGGAGGGATAAATTTATCGGCAGAAAATAACTGAAGTGCTTAACACATTGAACATAACAATATGAGCTATATGTGTGTCAGAATTTAAAGTCAGAAAATATTAGAAGAATTTTCAACCCTTTACTGCGTGAATTAATAAAGCGTTGAAAAAAATGTTTCACGGTGGGAAAAACTTTATTTAATTACCAATGAGACATATTAAAGGAAAAATAATGAAAAAGTTATATTTTTGGGGTTGTTTTACAGAACTATATATGGGCTCGTATGCACTGAGACAAAAACCATTACAGTTGAAAAGCGGATAAATTATTATCCGTCAAAAAAAATGAGTATATCGACTCTATGGAAATATTTTTTTTGTCAAAAAGTACTTACATTTTACTCTTTTATTATTTTTTGAAATTGAATCACTCGCACTTCAAATCTGCTTTTTCCCCCACTTGCACAAAAGTGTGGTTATAGACAATTTTTTGAGTTGTATTATTGCTAAATATATATTCCATGGATTAAAATAATTTGATTTATTTCATAATAATTAGTTTGGAAATAAAATTGAATCAAAACTACAATACCATATATGGACTTTTACGCGGTAAAGGATTACTTGCATAACACATACTTGCATAAAAGATTTAGTTGAAATGCTTAATATCTACGAACCAATTGTCCCTAAAGGAGGCTAACATTGATATAAAACTATGCTAATTTCTGACATAATTATTTTGAAGATTAATGCTGAAGATTAATTAAGATCATAGCAAACGCATGCAAGATTATTCATGTTTATCCTCCTTTTTTCCGGTGAGTACAAAATAGGTTAGAAGGCTATTCGAATGACTCAAATTCCGACAGTGGCTCCTTGCGTATTAAAGAAGATTTATATTTAGCACAGCAGTTAGTAAATTTTCGTAATTGACCCAATTCGAGGTAGACTACTTCAAAAGCGATTACAGTCTGAATTTTCAGACCCGTGGGACGGTCTTGACTGGGTTTTATGCGTCGGAAGTGGTTTGAGGCTGATGAAATTAGACGTAGAAATGGGAAGGGGAGAGGGAAGGAAACTTGAAATGTCTTGCACCAGGGTGAAGAAGCTGGAAATGGCATGTCTGTGTCTAATTCGTGTCTAAAAGCTTATATTGTCATTCGCTGACGTGGTCTGTTTTCACCTCAAGTACAAAATAGAGTTTAAGATAATTTTTCTGCGTAAATATAATAGAAATAACTAGCATCAATATATGTTGGTGATCCAGAAAAATTTTGTTATAAATGAATTTATAATTGATATAAACTCAAAACATATTTATTTTGATTCATTAAAAATGATTGAGGAATAAGTGAAAAAAATTAACTTATTGTAGTATGGCACTATATATACACTGATCTTTTTGATCGGTGTTATTACTGGATATGAAGTTCCTTTTTCTGGTTCAAATAGGTTTCTCTTCATGTGCTTTAAGGGATTTCCCCGTGACCAAATAAAGTTAAACATAAATGACATTGGCTATTAGATCCCAAATTTCATATTTTATTGATTTTTTATCCTAGAATTTAAAAAAGGTTAATAATCAGAATTCTGCCCTTTTTATTATTTTTTCAGGCTGATGATTCGTAACGGGCTCACTTAAGTTATTTCTGATATTTTCTTTCTGCATTATTTTCATTTTATAATTGGCATTGTATTTTATGGGTATTTACAAATGGGCTTATATTCAGACAATAGTCAAACCCTTTACAGGGAACCCCCCCTTTTTTTAAACCCTGTCTGATGGTGACCCCTGAGAAAGTCATCAGGCCGGGTTTCTTATTTCTTTTCTTTTATTTACTTAATAATTTTCTGCTTTCGGTTTTTTTAACTATATGGTTATATAGATAAAAATACAAATATATAGATATAGATAGGTTGTCAGACATATAGATAGATTTCTTTATGTAAACGTGACATTCTAGTCATCAAGAAAAAATATCTGCCAAAGATCCTGTATTGCCCTAAATAGTTGTAGAAACTGGACCAGATTTAATTCCAAATCCTATTTTAAAGGATCCCTTATACTTAATAAAATGATCCAAATTATTATTAAATAATAGTTTTTAATAGACAAATCATGGTATCAACGGTTATAAATTAAAATACATTAAAAATACGAGCTTGAACTATAAACTTGTTTATAATGTATATATACAAGCTCATAATTTAAAAGAATGTAATAACATTGTTTTGAAGATTTTAATACAATTCTTCCTCACTACTTCAAAAAAGTTTAAAGAAAATTAAATTTTACTCGATTTCTTTCATGTAGTTTTATAATTAGATCCATGAAATTCGTTTTTATTATCAGAATTTATCGTTTTTATCCAATTTTTAAGATTTAATAACTGAATTGAATTTGTCAAAATCGTTGGATCAAAAAACGATAAAATCTGATAATTAGATTCATGATATTCGTTTTTGTTATGAAACTACATGAAATAAATCGAGGAAAATTTAATTTTCTTTGAACATTTTGGAAATAGTAACAAAGCATTGAATCGAAATCTTCAAAGCAATGTTATTACATTCCTCAAAATTATGAACTTATATATATTCTAAAAGATGGAATCATACTAAGAATTTGTTTGCTATAACTCTATAAATATCTTCTTACAATTTTCTTCGATGAAAAATATGTTTTTCAAAAATATTTAAATAAAATAAAATAAATTTCTTTTGCTCTCTGAATAGAAAAATAGTATTTGATTATCCATACGGTTTCACCTTTCCTATTACTGAAAAATTTAGAGAACTGTTTTTGAGATAAAAAATATTCATGAGATAAATGTACGCTCCCTTGAAATGTCTGAGTCAACGTGCTTTGAACAAATAAAACCTTACTGTAGACTTCAGACAAGCATATATTAAATATTCATTTCCTGAGAGATATACATATTATATAAAGAGCAAAAGATGAATAATAATTTTCTTTTCTTATTCTAGCTGATATACGAAATATGATTAATTTCTTGTATTCAGTATTATATTATTTTTTGCTTTGTAAGAAACTCTTAGTAAGAAACCGCAGATTCAATTTGCTACAAAAGCAAATGCGAACGTAATACGTAAATATTTAAAGAAGGGAGAAAATAAATTTTTCGAGCTGCGTGCATTTCGATGATTTCAGTTTATTATATTAATTGGATTTAATAAAATGCATTTACGTGCACTTGAATAATGAAAACACTAATGTTCATTCTCTATTTTTAAACATTTTTAGGAAATTTTCTTTAATAGGGGATTATCAAGAAATTATTTAAATATTTCTAGTAATTTTTTAATCAATAAAAAAGACTTTCCCGTTTAGTTTTAGAACATATACTCAACTAATAAGGATAGAAATGAGTAAACACATTTTTTTATTACTGAGTATAATGAAATTCAATTATAATTTACAATTATTGATTAGGATAGATTAAATATTAAGAATATATATTATATGTAAAATAAAATGTGTGTGTGTGTGTGTTCGTTGTTCTTAAATCTCAATTTCTAATCTTCAGTTCAAAATAATGAATATCCTAGAATACATATTTGAGAAAAGCACTTCAGGAAATTGTTTGTCGTCTTATTTGTGTTAAAGGACCTAACTAATTCGCAAATATCTAGTTAATTATTCTCAATAAAGTAAATTAATCTCAACAAATCACTTTCTTCTGCCAGCTGATCTGAAGTAATATTAATATTACTGATATAATAATGCAAACCAACCTGGTTGAACTAAACTGTATTTCACCAAATTAAAACTGTCAACTATGGTAACAGTTTAAATCATTTTTTAACTTTCTTTCAATATAAAATATTTTGATAAGTTGTACACACCATACGATTAGACTGTCGAATGAAATTGATTAAATCGGTCACAAAAA
>JAOUZG010016644.1:8888276-8916044 GCA_026289955.1 Argiope argentata | reverse complement strand
AAACCTTTCAAACAGAAATATTTTTTATTCATTTGATTTCAGGAATTATAATTCTATTTTATTGCAATCTAAGTAATAGTCATTTATTAATCAAACACCCTCATTTTCAAAATAAAATTTTTAATTTATTTGAAAGATTTTGAATAGCTTTAAAAACCAAATTTTCCAGCTAAATTTGTTTTATAATTTTTTAAATTCTGACAAAAATTTCGACTGTTCATTTAAAATCGAAAGTATCAAATTACAAATTGCTTTTTTTCGGAAACTGTAATTTAAAATTTCTCAATATGTATTTTGAATAGAAAGATAATGGGGATTGAATATCATATTAATAATTATTAAAGTACTTATATTTCATTCATAATTGGAATATTGAAAGCAGTATTATAAATAACACGTACTCTATTAAAATTCACGCCTAATTAAAATTCACTTCCTTTAAATCAATTTTTAATTATGAAATTCTTTAATCTTAAATTGACTTTTCTTTTTCTCCTGAAATTAAAGTTATGATAGAAAAATTTAATTATGGATATTCTAATTTTGTCTTCTGAAAAATAAAAAATAAAATCTGAATGATAAAAAAATTATATCACCCACTCATTATCAACATTTTTAAATTTTGTGTAATAAGTAGATAGTTACTTTTTATCTTAACGATTCCAGAATATCAAAAAAGAATATTTTTTCAAATTTTCAGAGGAAGTTTCTTTCAAGAAATAAATATTTAGCTATAATTTGATTTTTTTAAAGTAAACTGCGAAGTTTCAATATTTTTATAACTAGAAATTCACTTTTTTTATTTTAAGTATTATTTCTGTTATAATTACTGAGGAACGTGACTAATTCGAATTTGTTGGAACTTTTTTTTACATTTCCACAAATATTCCATAAATCAGATATAATCATTGTCTTTAAATAGAAATTTATTTGAAATCGAAACTTGGGAATTGTGTCCTTTAATCGTAAAAGAATATTGTTTACGACGTTATTACAGTCAAGAACGAGTTATAAGTTTATAGTATATATTCATTTGGTGTAATAATAAATTTAGAATATGATTTGTACACTCAAATTATTGATTTGATTATTTGGTTTTTTTATTTATTACTTCGTAAAAAAATAAATGAAATTTCAATATTTTTATCAATTGAAATTTCCCGAATTTTCTTTAAATTTTCCATATTTTTCGCAATTATAATTACTATGGAATGTGACTAATTTGTGTTTGTCAGTTTTCAAATTTTTTTATCCGTTTCTTTGAATATTTCATAAAACCAGCATAATTATTATCCTTAATTAAAAGGTAATTTAATTTATTTAAAATTGAAACCTTAGATTTGGGTTCCAGGAATCGTATGAGAATAATAATTCCATATATTAATTTCCTCAAAAATTAATAATATATTTATAGAATATATTTTTGGTTTAATAAATTTTATTTGTAGATTTTGCTCATAGATTTATTCATTTTTTGTTATTTTTGATTTATTATTTCGGAAAGAAAAATTTTCTGTATTTTTAAAAATTCTGCATTTTTAAAAATTTCTGTATTTTTATTGCTTAAAATTCTAAAAACTATTTAATTTTGTATATTATTAGGAGTAATTATCACTATGTAAAATAATTCATTTGAATTTGTCAGCAATTCGAAATTTTCTTAAATATTATAATATTATTTCTTAAATGTTATAAAATTTTTCTTAAATATTATAATATTTTCTTAAATATTATATATTATATTATCTATAATATATTTTTCTTAAATATATTTTTCTTTAAATATTCCAAACAAATATAATTATTGTCTTTAATTAAAATAATTTTTAATTTATTTGAAATCGAAACCTGTGAATTGTGTCCTCAGCAATAGTTAGAGAAAAATAATTTTAGACCATAATTAATTCAAGAACTAAAAACATAATTATGGAATATATTTATTTGGGATAACAATAAATTTAATATATTGTTTGCGTATTACTTAGTATATTATTTAATATATTAATTTACAATTGGATATTATTTTAACATTCTTTAGTTTACTGTACATACAGATTGAAGAATTGAATAAATTTTTTAAAAAATATATCCATACATCGGCATTTTTTTAAAATTTTTTTACTGTATATCTATTTGTTAATGAACGAAACGACTCAAAACTGAATGAAACGCATAAAATAAAGTTTAGCTTATGGTTTATCAATAAAATTTAGTCCAAATATTTAGATTTGTATTAATTGTTCATTAAAACCCTTAAATGGAAAGTTTGTTTATACTTTTTTATGGCAAATGAACACAATTGCTCAAAATCCTAACTAGTTAAGCGAGTAAAATTTATCGCGTGACTTTACTTAGCTGTCCGTAACACAATATTGTACAATTTTTTTCACATCATATTATTCAATATACAACAATATTATGCAGCATATATACGCTATTAATAAATCAAAATTGTTGAGTTTTATCAAATTTTCCACCAAATTCTCGCATAGCATATATATATGCTAGTATGTACGCGTTCGGTAAATATTGTTATCTAAATATGTTAACAGATACTTAGCAGACGATTCCTTATCAGATATTTTATAACTGCAACTATTTTTATTTAAATAAAAATATTAATAAAAGTTAAAAGCAAACGATTTTTTCTTTGATAAACATATTTTATTAATTCGTTTATATTTTGTATAACAACTGATGATCAATAGTAAATCTTTTGGAATCTGGCAATGCTTGGAATATATTCTGTTTAGTGAAAAGAATAAACAAGTCGATGGAATTCTAAAATGCTTAGAATATTATTTTAATTTTAAGAATTTAAGACGCTCTGCAAGATATAGTTTGAATCTTAATAAAACGAGTATTCTAAAAAGCATGCAAAAGTATGTATTACGTTCATTTGTTCTGTAGTTCTAGTTGTACATATGTTCAGTTGAATACGTTTAGTAGTACTAGTAGTACGTATGTTTTTATTTTATGTATTATGTACTACTAGACAGATCATACTAGTACATCTGTGCTAGTATGATCTGTCTGACTTAGCTAGTATAATCTAGATAATGCGATAGCTCAAAATAAATTAGCTATGTTGATGAAATTCTTTATTCGATATTAAGATCTGAATTGTGTATCTGTATCAAATTATGGGTCCGATTGTTAATGCAAAAAGCTAAAAAGAGCGTATTTAATAATTCAGAAAGTTATGAGGCTAAACGAGAAATTCTTTATATCTTAGTATAAAAGAACCAGAAACATAGAGAGAATGACCAATTATAAATGAATTTATATAAATAAATAAAAGTCGAAAATATTATTTTATAATTTATGAGAGTTAACTGTCTTTTATTTAATTATAAAAATCTTTCCTAGCTTAAATTATAGCTAGAATACAATAACTAATTCCGGAAAGCAACACAACGAATTAATAGTATTGTATTTTTAAAAATGAGTAATATATATAACATAAATAGAAAGGCATCTTAAATAAAAAAGGTTTCAACGACATAGCAAACTAATAATTTCTTTTTTTTTTTAAGAAAATTCTCTCTTCAGAATCAATTTAATCAATTCTACTGAAACAATCACAGTTGAAACTTTATTAATAATTATATACAATATTTTAAAAATATTTTATGCCCAATTAAATCTATGCGGATATAAACTTTAATCGATTCCTATTAAGTTACAATACAAATCTCCTCAAAACAGAGTTGCCACCTAACATTAAAATTAATTATTGTGTAGGGATTATGTTTTCATTTCCTTTAAAGTAAACTGTTCAAATGAATTACGACTTATCTCCATTCCTTATTTTTCAAGGTTATAATAATTGTCATGACAAATATCCTTGAAACGGAATTGCTTTCAAATAATAAAAATTAATTAATTGTGTAGGAATTATGCTTTAATTTAAAATGAGATATTTAAATGAACTACGACAAAACTTCGTATTGTAATTGAGTAATTCAAACTATTGATATTTAATTAACATCTTTATCTTACGTATTTGGAATGGAATGAATTCCGTTAGATTTTAATAGATATTATCGTAAGCATAATTATTTGCTTAGAGGTGAAATAATATTTGGAAACTAATTCAGTATTTATGGAAACAATTCTGTGAACAGGCTTTTAACAACTCAGATTTCAAAATATTTTATGTAGATTTTAGATTATAAGTAAAACGAAATCTCAGACTGTTTAGAGAAATGGAAAATCAATTCTGGTCATTCAAAGAATAATGACCCCGTTTTTTCCAGAATATTTAGTTTCTTGGATTTAATTTATGTCATTAATTTGTGGTCCCATACATACATAGACAATGCCGAATCTTTGGTAAAACGAAGATATATACAATTTGTTTTTACCTTGGCATAAGCGTAGATTTTTAATTTCCACATGCAGTTTTTCAGTTGGTAATTTTTTTTATAATTTAGTTTAATCTTACAAAGTGTAAATGAAATTCCAATTACTGTACAAACCATTTTATCACAAAAATTTACATCATATAAAAGTTGATATACACGAAATGGTTCTTGCTAAATAAAAGGTATTACAAAATCAAAGCAAGATTTGAATTTCTCACCAATCGTACTGCAAATACTCGCAATCTCAACTAAAAAAATCATTTCACAGCTGATAGTTTAGGGTTAGTAAAAATGAAGTGTTGCTCTATCGTGTGACATGTTTTCATTGCTGAACAATATTTCAAAAATAATGAAAATCTGGCTACCGTAGTTCAAAAGTTTGAGAACTGGCCCCCAAGATCGTGTGATTTAATAACTTTCAGTTTCTTTTTAAGGTTTTTTTTTTGAAGTTAAATGTTTATGCCAACAAATTCACAAACAAGTACGAATTGAAGGGGGAAATTTATCACTGCTTCTATGAAATACAACCACGTTTATGCAAAAAAGTCACTGAAAATTTTGATAAAAGAGTATGTACGTAACAGCAAAGCCATAGAGGTAATTTATCCTATGTGATATTTCAGATATACTATTATTCTGTGTACTTTACAATTAAATAAAAATATAACAATTTTTAAAAAATTTAAAATTTTTACTTATTTTAAATTTTGCGTTGGCACGTTGCTCTATCGAGTAATACTCCATTTTTACTAAACTGTACTGCAAGTCTATACTTTTGTCTATACTTTACTGCAAGAATGATGGAAAATTCAAATCCCTTATTAATTTAAGATACACTTTAATTTCTGACTACAACTTTGCATTGGTTTAAAAAATTTTAATTAGAATTTAAGGATAAAATCAACCAAATAATCATGATTTAAATAATGTTTACAAGAATGAAGACTAACTTCTGGTATCTTGGCATCGACTTCCACGTGACCTGGACGTCCCAGGTTCGAATCCCGGATAAGGCATGGTTATTCCTCTGTGTGTTATCTGTGAGATGTGTGACTGTGCCCCCCTGTAAAAAGGGGCTGTGCAAGTGACTGTGATGAGTGAGTAGCTGAGTCGTACTCTTGGCCCTAGTTGGCTCTACTTAAAAAACAAGAGACGCTCCTTTCGGCTTGAAATCGCTGATAGCCGTCAGCGTGATTGTCCATGATAAGTGTCATTAGCAACAACAGTATATTCACTTCTAGAAAATAAATAAATGCATTATTTTTTATAAGAAACATTTGGCCAGAAATATAATATCATTGAACAAATATTTTACTATTAACTCAACATCAAACTATTGTAAATCTTATTTTCTTCTTAACGTGCCTAGACTTTTCAAATTTTGGGAAGGCAATAATTACCTTTAATTCTGGCAATAGAAGAAAAATTTTCTTCATCTATAAAATTGACTTCTAGTTTCACTCAAACGATTGTTCTTGAAATAAACTAAGTTTCCAATAATAGAGACAATAACGCTTGCCGGAGTAGGATTTCTTAAGGACATTATTTAATTAAAAACTATTTTCCAATGTTATCCCTTTTCAAAAATTTCCCCATCTCTCCTATTGATGAAGCTTCATTAAAGGTAATAGTTTACTCGTTGATTACCTTATTCAAAATTGTATGTTATTGTGGCCAGTTCAAACTTTTCAGATAAATAAAACTAAATTATTTTCGTATAACAAAGTAGTAAAATAGTCAACATCGTTGTTCTCAAATCTCATTTTCTAATCTTCAATTCAAAATAATGAATATCTTAGAATAAATATTTGCGAAAAACACTTCAGGAAATTGTTTGTAGTCTTATTTGTGTTAAAGGACCTAACTAATTCACAAATTTCTAGTTAATTATTATTAACAAGTAAATAAATCTAAACAAACCACTTTCTTCTACCAGCTGATCTCCAGTAATATTAATATTACTCATATAATAATGCTAATCAACTTTGATGAACTAAACTTTATCTCGCCAAATTAAACTATGTCAACTATGGTAACAGTTTAAATAATTTTTAAACTTTCTTTCAATATAAAATATTTTGATAATTTGTACGCACCAAACGATTAGATTAGCTGCCGAATGAAATTGATTAAATCGATCCCAAAAACCTCATGTTGCTTGTAATGTTCAAAGAAATACATATTATTTGTAATAATATGTGTATTTTGTATATATATATTTTTCTCAAAACTGCAATTCCGCCGTTGAATATAAGATTCAAAACGTGGCAGTTTCTTGGCATAGGGGGTATCACATCTTCCGCGTGATTTGGGCATCCCGGGTTAGAGTCCCGGTTTGGGCATGGTTGTTCTTCATCTGCCTGGGAAGTGTGCTAACATTTCCCCTTTTAAAAAGGGGTGTTCAAGTAAATATGATGCATGAGAGTTAAGACATGCCCTTGGCCCTAGATAGAGCAGCTAAAAAACAAGAGACGCTCTGTCGGCTTAAAATCACCGACTTCGACAGTGGGCTTGTCTGTAATAAATGTTTAATGAGAAAAACACCAAATTCAAAACATTTATTACATTCTGTACGTGGATATGCTGAATATTAATAAATGATGCATACCTCAAATCTATATTACTATATAAATGTGAAAATTTGAATGGATGAGTGGATGGTGATTGTCAATCACGCCAGAGTACCTGAACGAAATTAGATGGAACTTTAGCAAAGAAATAGATTATAGTCTAAAATAAGCTACAATTGATTAATGTTAGTTGCGTGGTTAATTTTCTATTAATTAAAAACCAACTTTCCTGCTAAAAAATTTCATTTCCAAACCGCCAAATGAATAAGACTTTAGTTTTTCCCCCTTACGCTATTCAGGTTAAACGTAACTTGTTTTCGGCCGAACATTTAAAACGATTTTATTTTTTTAGTGTTCGATGCTTTTAAAATAAAACATTGTTAATTAATCTATTTTTTGGACTCTTTTTGAAGTACTCTTGAATTAAAATAAAACCGAATAAAGAGAATTATAAAATTTTAATCTGCATTGCGTGACTTTAACTGGCGTAGAAAATTAACGCATCTGCGTTGCTCCAATTGACGTCACACCGTCAGTTCTTACACATACACATTAAAATTTCCACGCTTACGAAGTCGCGGTTAAAAACTAGTGAAAAATAAATTAGAAATTTTGATCGCTTATTTTGTAAGATTGAGTGAATTTGAGGTAATACATTTGGCGTTTATAATAACAAGAATTGCTTATTTTTGCACATTGTCTTACGATTCTATGACATGTCCCATTGCTTTTAACAAGCATGCGCAAGTGATTCTAAAATTAAGTTTGTACTGCGCGTTTGATGAGTGGCCAAAAAGTGAATTTAATACGTGAGTGTTTGAAGAATCATCCCTGGCAAAATATTAATCTAAATATTTTTCTATTATTTGAATTATTAACAAAACTATCGCTTCACAAAATATCCTTTTTATTTCGAAATTGGTTAATTGTGACGATTGTTCTTACGATAACTCTTTATTGAAAGCATACCAATACTCTATATTTTTGTTCTTTTATTTTTCAGAAGATTGTGCGTCTTTGAGGAATAGATTGATAAATAGTTTCGTTTCATAGTTTTTACCACAAAATTCAAGTGATTATTTAACGAGAAGCAAGAATTCAAGGGGTTAAGACTCTTCGAATCTTCAGTTTATATTTCAGAGGTACTCACGATCGTTGAGGTAAGTTTTTACTCTATATTCTTTTCTCATGTGTTCTAAAACTTATATAACCTTAATCAACAGTTGCATTATTATTGCATAAATAATAAAGAAAAGCTACTTAAAACAAATTATCTTCTACTGCTGACAAAGACTTAAAAATACTTTAGAACGCTTATCTCTAAAAAAAAGCGAAAACTAAAAGATTCAACAGTATGTCGAACCAAATTTTGAATAAAGAAACAATTTATTACTAGGCAGAAAAACTTGGCCGAATTGAGAAATACACTAGAATCTCAAAATTTATCTGCGAGGTTTGCTAAATATTGTAAAACGTATAATATTAAAACTATATTTACTTGGGCTCTAATAATACCTTATACTAAACATGAAATTGACTTCCGACTTTTTGTATCCGACTAAACAAAGTTCCAATTGTTATTTTTATTTCTATATTATTTCCACTTATTTTTAATACAAATTCAAATATTCCAATCAGAAAATTGATAATTTCATATATTTTATTTTCACATGCTTAAACTAATTCTTAAATCATTTCACTTGAGATCTGTATCTTTTGATAGCACTTTTTTCTTTTCCTATTAAATAAAAATCGTGTAAAATAGTTATATTTTAAATGCGTTGCTACTATGCAAATAGTTGATAAATAATACAATAAGAACACAACATTTTCTTTATTAACTCAGATTTATTTATTACTCTAAATATTACCTCTCCAAACTCCAAATATAACCACCGTTGCTAAGCAACGCTAGAATCAAATCGGAGCGCCAATACGTTTTCAGTAGAAAATAGGTTACATCAACAGTTAACACCCAAGATGTTATAAATATGAAAATATTAAAAAATAACAAAAAATATTTTATAAACTTATAATATATGCTGTAAATTTTAATTATTATTATTTGAATAAATATGATAAAGTAGTTACAATTTTCTAATTAATATATTTATATTATTAAAGGTACCGTTACATATTTACCACCTAATTTTAATGATTAATGTCTTAAAAACTTATTATAATGAACCCGCAAAATAAGCATGATATTTCTTGTTAGTATAGCGGACGCGTAGCAAGAAATAATAATTTTCATCTTTTGCAAAAAAATATTTGATTTTATTTAGAATACCTGCATGTATTCCCCCTTCCCTTGAAATCCTCTAGTTTAAATTCATGAAATTTTATTTACATTCGTTTACATCACGCCAAGTAGCTCGAGTACAAAAAAAAAATGAAATGGAATCACGACGGTCCTTAAATATCTTGAAATGACGATCAAATGACGCCGAAATGCTCAATTTTGGATATATTTTTCACGATAACATTCCAAGAGGCTTAGAAAGAGACTAAAATTGAAAAAATTTTCTTGAAAATCAAATTTTTTTTTCTCAAAGTTCTCTTTATTTTTAATAAACTACAGAGATAGAACTACTTTCTACTGCAGGAAGTAGCATTTTTTAAATTTTAACTTTTTTTAATTTTGTCAATAATCCAAGAAAAACAAGCATTGAGAAAACCTCATCGCACAAAACATGCGCCGGAAAATTTAAATTTTAAACTGAATTTGATTTTAAAAAATTGTTCTAGTAATAAATTGTGTTGTTTTCTTCAATTTCTTTAACAGAAATTTCAGTAGAAGTAGACGCAATATGTCACAATATGCAAATGAAGATCATTTTAGTCTTTTTCTAATTAAATTTGAAAGGATAAATTCAGTGAAATTAAGATTACAAAATTTTATTAGTATTTAATAGCTATATATGAAAGCAATCTAAAATTACATTCTAGACCGGGCTCAACTTAATCTAATTGGGATTCTGCTGTACTTTTGATTAAAATAAAGCAGAATAAAGGAAATTAAATTTCTAATCTGCACTGCGTTATCCCAACTGACGTTAAAAATTCCAGCGTTTGCGTTGTCCCAATTGGGGTTGAATTGGCATGCGTAATCTGTTCTTGGCTTGATTTTGCTTTGGTCCAAACAATCAGCAAGATGATTTTGAATCATTGGTTTGCTGATCTGTTTTATTTCAGGTACACACTGTAAATAAATAGTTTTTAGGTTAGTTGTGTGGGCTGAGCTTTGATTAACATCCATTTGATGCTTTGCGAGATTGGTAATTTTCCGGTAGCTCTTTGTTTGGATTTACATTGTATTCTTATTATTGTAATTCGATCTTTTCCTGTTGTACGTATTCCTGTCGCTTAACTTTATTATTTTCATTCAAATTTTTGGTACTTTTTTGTTAACCGGGCCTAAGCAAAAAATCGCCAAAGAAATTTGGTGGAATTATACTTGGCGATTCTTCGCTTACGCCCGGATAACGGAAAAATAACAATTTTTTTTGTTGTGTTCATTTAATTTTTCTGTGTGTATTGATTTTTTTTCTATATTTCCGTTAATTTACTGCAGCTTTCATCCAAATCTTATTGGAAAAGCTATTTCTGCAGTTCGCGACGCTTTCGGCCATTTCCCTAAAATTTGGCGATAAACTAATATTGGGGGGAGGGGGTCAAAAATTGTTTTCAACAGCATTATAACGACACGGTTACGCATTCTACATTGTGATCATACAGACAGTTCTCATACATCCATATCAAGCTTTCCACGCGTACGAAGTCGCGGGTAAAAACTAGTAATTCATAAATTTAACATAAGATCAAGTTATAATACATATTTATGTTGCTGAATATTATATTCAAAAATTTTTATACTTTCATTACTAAATTTCATTGATCCCCACCCCATTATTTTTCATCAATTCATCCATTTGATTAAAAAGATTTTTAGAGATGTCTTAATTAAATGTTTTATATATAATATTGATAATTAAAAATCTTGAATCAAATTAAATTAAACTGTGTATGAAACTTAAACTCATTCCTTCATACCAGAAAACAGAATAAAGACATTATTCTCATAAAATCTTATCTAATGACCATCTTCTTCGAAACAAAAGACATTTCCCCGAATAGACGTTTCCGCAACTGGATACCAATAGGCCTTCACCTTGTGATTCTAGTCTTCCGCTTGGCCTTACACCTCATGAATTGCTATGATAAGCAATTGGTAGTGGGAAGGAGAGGAGAAAGAGACACATTATTCCGGGCAGACAACCCTCTTGAGGACGCCCCCACAAAAAGAATATCGGAGAAACGTCTTGGTAATGGAGCAATGACCTGGGCCACGTCGCAGGTCCTTCATCACTCCAGTCCCCGAACAAAATTGTCCTGGGACTTGGGGGAGAGTCTCTAAGCTTTTCGGCACGAAGTCTCTATCATAATCAGATGAAATTATTATACCTAATCCGAAGAAAATCGTAGTGAGATCGCTCTTATTAATTTCGGATTCACCTGGGGATATAAGAGAATGACTCATTGACTGATGCTTTGGGCAGCTTAGTTTTGGAATGATTAACTTTCTTTGCTTTTTTCCCCCAACATGATATTTATCGATCGGTATACTTTTTATAAAATATGTGATGAAAAATTCGATGAAATGTATCTGCAAGACAAACTTTCGGTCATTTATTTATCGACTTATTGAATAATAAGCACAGAAGGGTTCCGAAAATATGGTATTTTCCGTTAGCCGGGCGGCATTGAAAAATCGCCAAATACTGTAGAATTCTGCCAAATTTCTTAGTTATTTTAAAGCGAAAAATCGCCAGATAATGTAGAATTCCGACAAATTTTGACGATTATTCGTGCCATCCGGCTAATGGAATAAAACCGAAAACGTAGTTAAAATCGTGATTAAATTCAAGATGGTGACTATGATCAGTATGAAAAATTTGAAAAAAAAAATTCGAAAAGGGTTATATTTTTGATCATTTGAATAAAAAAGATTGAAAAGGCATGTATGGAACCAAAATATACCAATAAAGAGACAAAAGGATTTTAGAAAAATTGAACAAAAGAACATTTTTATGTATGAAACGAAGTATAAGCAAAAATCATTTTAATTATCTTTTAGTTTATCAAATTATTTTATTAAAATTTTGCACATAGCTAAAGAAATATGTTCCTGGTTTTTGAATGCAAAAATAAGCTATACTTATATTTATTCCATGAACATTGAGGTTCAACTAATAAATAAAAGGAAATTTTCAAAAAAAAAAAATTCACCCTCTCAAGTTCTAAAATAAATATAAAATATTCTTAACTGAATAGAATCTTTATTATTTAGTTCGGAAACTAGAAAATAAGTTCACAAAAAATTATACTAAATTTGATTCATTCGATATTAATTTATAATTTTTCTGAGGATGAAAATTATTTTAGCGTTTAGAGCTTTAGAAAATAGCCTCAAAAGAACATTAAAGATTATTTAAACAAATTTAAATGTCAATGCAATTTTCTAGCAATAAAAAAAAATTCTATTGGTTTTATAAAGAAACCAGTTCGAACATCAAGTATATTGGATAAGAAATATTTTTTTTTAATTTTTCAAAAAATGGGCTATGTAACGCACGTGCAAACCATAAACACAATCAATAAGAATTTACTCTTAGTAATTCACACCTTATATTAGTGTGTGTGCGTGTGCGTGTGTAATATAAATTTTTAGTGACACTGGTGTTATTTCTTAAACTTATGAAGTTGATGTATCAATGCCTTTTATAGAAATATTTTGAAAATTAACTTTGCATTTAATTTATACAGGTGCCTCTTATTATTGTAATAAAATTTAAACTAATTTTACTGTCTCAAAAAACGTTTCACTCATTTGCTTCTCACGGCACTTGTGTATTAGACCGTCGATGTGCCAATGGTCGCCAACCACCTCGAGCCAATTTACTTAGGTGGCCAGAACTCTTTAATACATTACACCGAGACTGTTTGTCCTTTTTTACGCGTGAGCTCATCTCATGTCCTTTCAAACACGTATTTTTAGATGGAATAATTCCATAATTTTGGAAACACGTCACTGCATCTCTTTCGTTGGTAAGAAAATCCCAAATTTTAATCATTTTAACTTGTCAAAAAATCAGAACAGAAAAAGAGCTTAATGATCAGCGAAACCAACAAAATGACGGACGATAGTTAAGGTTTGCACAATTTTAAAAGAACGGCGGTTGTTTGCCATTATTTGAGGTTTAGCGACTCATTGGCGACACCTTCAAATTTGGCGATAAAGATCGGTGGCTTAATACTTAAGTACCCTTCTCTCTGTTTGAAGTCACAATAAAAAGAGCAATTATGTTGAAAATGAAAATAGTTCTTGATCGTTAATGCCTTTCAATAAAAGGAAACTCCCTTTTTTTAAAGATATAGAATAGAAGTTAGAATTAGAAATTCTTTGGGGAATGTTTCATTACAAAAGATACAGATCAGAGCAAAGAAACTAAATACTTAATTTAATGAAGCTCGAATCTCAACATCCAGTTTTTTGAGAATGTTAAATAAATCCAGCGATTAAAGAACCACAAAACGATTCTCTCAATTTTAATTCCCTTCACCGCAATTAAATAATAGAAACGACATCCTTTGAAAGAAATTTGTAACAAGTTAAATAGTTACGAATCGATTCTCGCTTTTATTCTCAAAAACAATGATTTGAAACTATTGAATGTCGTTCTTTTGTAATGGCAGAAATTGTTTACAAATTTCTTCCTAGCTGCTGTCTAAAAGGAAACAATGTATAAACTAATTGATCAATTACAATAATACCGACGCATATGATTATTCCAATTCAATTGATTATTTTTCTTATAATTTGTACTATCATGACTGGATCATTAAAACAAGACCTTAATATTAATAGAATTAGAGTTAAACTGGTAAAATTTCCCAAGCCTGGTAGACAATGATGATTATTTGATGTTAAAAATGTCACAGATTTTACGATAATTATGGTAAATTCGATCAATTCTAAGATTGTATTCGAATAAATGAAAATCTGTTGTTAAAATGATTCTTTCAAGAAAAAGTCAAGTAGCCTTAAATATTTATTTATAAATTTAAATTAACATATGAAGAGTGAATAATTATAATAAATAAAAAATTACTAATTATATTTTAAATTTAAAAAAATTAAGAAATAATTTTAATTAATAAATAAGTTATAATAGAACAAAAATTAGTTTTCACTACTTTGAATGTAATATTTACTCAATATATCTTTAAAATTGGTATTTAAAATTATTTATAAAAATCAATACATAGTGTATTAACTTGTTAGTGAGATCAAATTGATTTTTTGAAAAAAAAATTCGATTATTGCTATCGTGTGTGTGTGTGTGTGTGTGTGTGTGTGTGTGTGTGTGTGTGTGTGTGTGCGCACGCGCGCACAAAATTGAAAAATAAAATTGAATTATAAGGCCTTTAATTTTATCTTCAAGTTTACAGAAATAAACTCAAATTTTTGACCTTATGCCTTCTAAGAATTATTTTATGATGTTTCAAAATTGATTTATATTTTGACAAAGTCTTCAAAAATTAATGCATTGATAATGCGATGGACCCTCAATATAAAAATATATTATTATAAATGAGTTTCTAACGAAGAACTGCATCAAATTTCTTCATACAATGCAGGAAAAAGTTTAAGAATTTCGATCAAAAATATGATGCTCAACAGTATATTTAAAAAAACAAATAGAGATATAAGATTTGTTTTTAGAAATTTACTGTAACAAATGTGTATATAACTTCAAAAAGGAAAAAAGTGGGTTAAAATTGCTTATACTGAAAGAAAAAGTCAAACAGTGTATATATTATATCTGAAAATCTGTTTGTTTATGAAAAATTAAATAAAGTCATCCAGAATTGTAAACTTTCTCGTACAACCCGTTATAAAAGTAATATTCCCTATGAAAATTTGGAATTTTGGGCAAAATTTACTCCTAAAAACTCTCAATACTTTTATTATCTTCAAATTCGCGTGCGGTTATAGAAGAGGAAATATACCACCTGCTTTATACAAAAACAATATGATACGCTTTGTCATTAGTAATAAAAAAACATTAAAAAGATTATTTTCAAAATATTTATATTCCAATTTGTTACAAATAAATAATGGTACTTACGTAATATACCGTGGAACTTTATCACCAAATTTGAAGTCATCGGCAAAGCGTTGCTAACCCGCCAATTATGGCAATCCAGCAACGGTGTAATTCGTTGATCTGATCGCCAAATTTAAATCCGTCGCCAAAATGTTACTAAATTGTTGGCGAAGACGGTATAATGCATAAGTATCTAAATAATTTAGATGGCAAAGCACTGCACAGTAATTCACCTCATTCCTATGTGCAAGATGGAAAACAATTATGTATTTAAATAAATTGGGATACATTTTTTTTAAAATTTCGATTATCAAAATGGAACCAAATTTATCCAACAGAATTTTTTTCATTTCTATTCATTATATTTATCTATGTATGGGCAGGCGAATTTTCTCTTGATGGATTTTGTCTGAAGTTTGTTAAAACTTCACAAATCTGGTTTGAAAATTTCATATGTTTTTCTATTTATCTAACAAGTGGCGTTTTTAAATCATTATATCCCCAGATATATATATAATTCCAAAAATATATTGACCAAATTCTGAATGTTTTTCAAAGAATTGGGCTGAAATTTGTTTGACAAATGCAATATATATTTTTTATTTATTATATCATCGAGAAATCATGCAAAAAAATAAAAATAAAAATGCTTTTGATTTTTTTAATTTTTAATCTTTATTATTATTTTTAATCGAATTAGTAATTTGATAATATTATACATTGCAACAGATAAATAAAAACCAATTACTCATTTGTTTAGCATGCATTTACTTTTTAGATAGTGTGTTTTTTCGGGTTACTCTTTATTCTAATTAATTATCTTAGGTAATTATCTACTAACTAGAATGTTTACTCGTTAAAAGTCTTGAAAAAATGTCCAGACATTTTAATTAAAAGAAATAAATTAAATTCAATAGGACTTCAGCTTTCTATAATTAATTGTAAGATTATTGTAATTTATATTTAAAAAAATAAATTTTGTTATTATGAAAACGAATGAAAAGAAGCAAAAACTATATTTAGTTAAATTTAATCAGCAGGAAATGCTTTTGTGATATTTTTTTTTACTTTGAAAGTAAATAGATATTTATATAAATGGAAAAATATTTTGCAGTACCACTTCTTTCATAAATTAAACAAAAGTAATTTATGACGCGCATTTCATTAATAAAATATTTTAATTAAAATATTTGTGTTGCCCATAAATGTAATATTCTGTAATTAAAATAGTGAAAGGTAAAAAAACATCTTTTTTCAAAATTTATTCCAAAAACAATTAATTAGCTTAATACAAAAAATTATAATTTGTAGTCAAATTTCCTTCATTGTTTTAATAAAAGATTTAAAATGTTTCTTATTAATTTTAGTTTTGATACGTATAATAAAAACTTAAAATGTGAATATATTTTAAATCTCCCTATGCCAAATTACAAAATTAAAAAGCATGTATTTTGACTATTCATTATCTTTCTTGGACACAGAATAACATTTTAAAGACGTTTATTATACAACATTTTAAAAATTATAACAATTTAATCTTCGAAATTTAAAATAAACTTTGAAATCCACAACTATTTTTACTCAACTGATAATTCTTTTAAATTATTAATAAGTTTTAAGAAGTATTTTGTTTTCATATAAAATAATTGGAGAAGCAATATAATATATTTGTATGGGCAATATGCTTTAATTATTAGACTAGCCTTAGTTTTTCTAAATATATTTTAAATTATTAAAACTGCTACAAAATTTAATTAAATTTGTCCAATTTGGGTAAACAATAACGCAGACATTATCTATGGTAAACATGAAATAACTTAATGAAGATATTTATCTATAAGTAATATAAAATTCAACTGAACAGGTCAATGTTATAGAAATTTTCACTATTTTTTAAACAAATAATAGTTTTGATAGTAAATTTCAATTTAATAGATAGAGTTGGTGCTTGTATCAAGCACAATTTCTTAGCGTAATTAAGCTTTTATATTTAATAAACGAAACCGTAGACTTTTGAAATTTTGTTTTAAATAAAAATTTTATTTTATAATAAATGGTGAATACATATTTATACATATTAATATTGAAGTAATTAAAAAGGTATCGTTATTTTACTACCATAGATGTTTGAATTTTTTTTTTCTTTTTCCTAAAACGGCAAGTTTTTTTTCTTTTTATATACATATCAGATTTTTTCTTCTCATCTAGTCCTTATAAATATTAAAAGTGAAAATACCTAAATTAAATAAAGAGTACAGAAAAATGTCACTTAAATTTTTTGTGAAAATATTGATTGTTTTATTTTTCTCTAATAATTAGATAAGAAAAAAATTTATTCAATTAATTTTATTATATGTAGCACAGATAACGCTACGAATATTACGATACGATATTAAAAATATCGAATATCGAGAATCATGGACGTGAATCATAAAAATATTCTATTTTAATAAAAAGAAAAGATATAATTCCAAAATATGCCTCATTCAGTTTTTAGCTTTGGCTCGTAGAGAAGTTAATTGAAAATTCAAATTAAGAAATATCGTTTTCTCTATTATTCTTAATTCTTCAGATTTATTTTCCTTGTACTAAAATCAGCAACTTTATTTCTTCTTGAAATTTGGTTTCTCTACATTTAAGGTGTAAAAACCATACAATAAAATTTCCTACTTCGGTTCGGTGCCTTTTTCACAAACACATTTCCCACACCGACAGAGAGTCGACCCATTAATTCAATGAAAAATTTGATCCGTATCGACATTTACAATGGAAGAAACAATATCTCAGTGATAACATATGTAGATTGTAGATTGCTGTCTTTCTCAGACAAACACATGCCAAAACAAATGTAGAAGTTTCATCAAAATCTACAGGTCGAATTTTTGATTGTTACCTTGTTTCAAAGGCGAGAAAGTGGCCAATTTTAAAATGGCCAAAAACTTTTTCTTGTGGCAACGTTTGAATCCGAAGCTTGAATTGGAAGATTTGAAAAACAACTATAATTCAAAAAGATGTTGAGGTTTATATGTGCATTAAAATTTCAAAGTCAAATTTTTAACTGCTGTAATGCTTTCTTTTTGTATATTCCTGACTGGAAATTATAATAGTTAAAATCTTAAAGCACTTGCATGCAGGATTTAACCCTTTCGCGACTGGCGAATCAATACGTATCGCCTGTGAATATCTTCCACGGCCGAACGTATATTTCTGGAAAATGAACTCATAGGACGGTGATGTGCATGTGCCTTTTAAACTGGAATAATGGTTTTAATTGCCACTAAATGACTCCCTTTGTCCATCACTTTTGAAATATATTATTAGTATCTTGACCTTCAGTTTGTTCATATTCAATCTCACTTTGGCATTTTACTCATCAGCTCTTTCGGGAGATTCAGAAATTTGTAATCTCGAACAAACTTTAATTCATTTTATGTGAACTTACATAAGTCTTCAGTTTCTCTCCAATAGTTAGCTTAATTAGACAAAGCCACTTCCCATTTGAATTTCAAACATCTCACTGTCTTCAGCCTTCTTTAATTCAATATTAATATTCCTTATTAAATTTTAACCGATAAATGTGAGACGTCTAACAACAGTCACAGAAGTGTATAGAACAGGACCGTATTTCATTATATCTACCACTTCATGCCCATTACACAGTTTAAACAATTAGGTGGTTGTAGTAGCAGGGGCGTGAAGCGGTGTTTTGTGTGTGTGTTTCGGGGTATGGGGATAAGAGTAATATAAATAAACATTGTTTGATTGTGTAATTTTCCTCTTGACAGAACCATTCACATTACTCTTTTTTTATTATTATACTTTTAATATTACTGTTGTGTTATTGTAGCGTTTTCGGGTTTTATCTTTGGATCTGTTATATTTTGCGTAGCTTTTGGATACATTTCAAGAAGTTCTCTTTTTATTATGAAAAAACCTTGATTTCAATTTATTGCGAAAAAAGAGCATAATCTGTCAAAGGGAAGAATATGCTCACATTATTAATGAACTAATAATCTAAAAAAGTAAAAAACAACAACGAAGTTAGGATTTAAACTTTATTTTTGTGTTGTTTTTTGTGAAGTTAGGGTTAGCGACTCCAAACTTCCCTCATATTGGGATGTTTCTTTTCTCATACACTCCGTCTCGAGTGTGCGCTTTGAATAGAGGCCGCCTGTATCGATAGGGTTAAATCAGAAACTTAAAGAATATGTACAGTTCAAAAAGTTCTTTGTGTAATTTGTATTTATTATAAATCTCAAATTCAAAATTTTGGACCTTTGTAGTTTATTATCATGTCAGAACATGATGTTGTTTTTGGGATGAGGTTTTTGGCCTGAACGAAAATCCGTAGGCGAAAAATAAAAATTTTATTATCTGCACAAGCATTTTAAAAAAATCAGATTTTAATAAAGCAGTGTCATTGCATTTACAAAAGCTCTGATTAAAAAAAATGTATAAGTTAATGGCTACTGCAATTAAAACCTAGAAAAATGTCATTTCGAGCACATGTTTATATACGAAATGAAATAAATAGGAAATGCGATCTTTTTTTTTAACAATAAATGCGAGGCAAAGTTTTTTGGATAGTTTGCAATGCTAAAGTGACTCATTCAATGAAACAGTTAAAATGAATGAAAATATTATTTAACTTGCACGAGCAGGTGGTGCTTGGCCGTTCAAGAAACTATGTTCTGAGAAGATACATAGAAATATTCATAGCAGATTTCATTTTAATCTTTTTTATATCATTAAAAAATATTAAAGCATCTAATCTATGTACAACTTTTAAAACGAAAGCTTGATTAGAGTTCACCCCTATTCCATTTCTGAATTTGCCCGCTGCTATCAGACAATTAGCTCTCAGGTGGCACGGTCTGCAGGACGGCCTCTTAATCTCGTCAGGCGATTGTCGGTAATCCACCAACCCCCCTCATCCGCAGACGTTTTTTTTAAAGTAGTGATCGCAAACTTCCCCTCGTTTCAATTACACCACCACGTGCTCAAATGAAGTCACCCTTTGGCATATTTACGTCTGACAGTTCATTCCGACGACGCAAATTCGCTCCTCGACCACCCCTGCACGTGGCCCCGGGGTGGGGGGGGAGAGAGTCGCTGACTAAGGCGGCTCCGTGTGTGTGCCGATGTATACACGGGGGTGCATTCACGGCTCGTCGTCCTCCCCTCATTTTACACTCATCATTAAGATAGAGGGTCGACTGGTGACACTGAGGATCGAAGAGGGGGTGGGGGAGGCTCAACGATTCAGTTCCGGATTTTGCATAATTAAATGGCAAGTCTGCGTTTGTTGGGGGTACTCGGAAAGAGTACTTCGTCACGTTTCGATCCGGTTTTTTGTTCGGTGTGACAGGCAGCGTTTCTGTCATCTCCGTAAAAAGAATTTAAATTTAAAATGATATTTTAAAATGATATTCAGTTTAAAAAACTAATATGCATTTTTTCATCATTTCTACTTAAGAATATACACATGAAAAAGATCAGCATTTTTATGGACGGATAATAAAAACAGTTCAGGCGTCCTTCAACACATCAGCGAAGCAAATCGCTATATACCTGCCTCAGAGCTTCACCTAAGTAATGGCGTAGAATTTATAAGAATTATCAGAAATTTAGAAAAATAAATCTATTATAAAGAAATACCCGGTTAATACAACAAATTCAATTCGCTTTGGTATGATTAGGTTTTAGCTTGTCATATTTAATTGTAAAATAGCTAAGTTTAGCCATAGTGGCATTGCCAAAACTGAATTTCAAATCCTAAAATCAAATTTAACAAGCATAATCTTCATAAAATTGTGATTCTACCCGCCGATTTCTGATTGTAAATGTTTGGCGAGTTAGATTATATTGCCACTGTCAAAATTGAATTTTAAAACGTTAAATTAAATGTTTAAAAAACAAAGAAATATTTGATCTTTCCGAGTTATCATGTGAGAACATTATTATTTTACGTCATTATTTATATTAACTAATTTAAGTCATTAACCAGTTTAAACCAGTTTGAAACAATCTCTCTCTCTCTCTCTCTCTCTCTCTCTCTCTCTCTCTCTCTCTCTCTCTCTGTCTCTCTGTCTCTCTGTCTCTGTCTCTGTCTCTGTCTCTGTCTCTCTCTCTGTCTCTCTCTCTCTCTCTCTCTCTCTGCTGAGAGAGAGAGAGATTAATATTTCATACGCTTTCAAATACCAAAGGAGATTAATATTTCATACGCTTTCAAATACCAAATGACAAACCAGTAAAGTATGAAATACATTTACAGCGACAGTCTTCCTGTATATCTCCATTTCTAGCAAACATAAGTGTGTATGGGGGGGGGGAGTGAGTGTACGCTTATTTATCTCTCTCTCTCTCTCTCTCTCATGATAGAATTTTTAAATTCTCATTTTGAATTTTTCTAGCTGACAAACAAAGAAGCTCCACCTATTTAAAAAGAAATTACAGCTCTGATGTCATCGTTCTTCGTAAGCCTTTTAAAACGCATTTGCTGTCAAAGAAGCATACATAATAATAATGCAGTATTGGTAAAAACTTTTTTTTTTGCCCGTAAATGTCGGGGACATCAAAATTCCCCCCCCCAAAACAACCATGTTCTCACAAGATAATAAATATAATTTGCATAAAATTGTAAATCCCTTGACATACTTTAATAGCTTGGTAATTTAAAAATTGAGACTTTATGATGTCTACAAAATAATTACAGATGAAGCAGAAATCAGGTTTCTTCGGTTTGATTAGAGTAAGACTTTTAATATTTAATAGTAAAAGAACTAAGTTCTATAATGCTACTCTGAAAAGCTCAGGCCGATTATAAATGCTCGACATTTTGTGTTCGTTAAACTGCATCGTAAAATACCTATTTCGATGTTATTTCACAAAATATTCTTTTCTTAGAAAAAATAATAATTTATATATTTTTAACCTAAAATGAAAACTCCTATTCAACTATTGTAAAATAATCACAATGCTTTTCTTCTAATTAGTAAAGTATCTAAAAAATTTAAAATCAAACTGAAATTCTGAAAACATTTTTAAGGCTTACAATGGTACGTTTAAACTTTAAAACTATAAACAATTTCATTTCATTTGACGATTCGGTTTCTTAAAATATTTGAAATATCATTTTATGTTTGAGAAAAAAAATTACCTTCCATTCTTCTTTAAAACAATGGCGTCAAATGCTAGACACGTGACGTAAGTAACACGCTTACGTTGAATAATTTAGAATTCTCTCGAGCTTCTCGTAGAAGGAGAAAAAACGTGACGACACATTTCAATATAGACAACAAAGATGACGTCAGAAATTCTTGGTTAATCATATTTTTAAAATGGTTGTAGCAAAATATAATTTGATTCTTTTGAAATTCTTTTGGTTTCTTCCTGATATATCGTTTAAATTAAAGTAACCTTCAAATAAGAGTATTCTTTGAAAATTAGTATACATGATTAAATAAATCTACTTGAAATGTTTAAAACTGTATTTGTTTTGATTCAAATTATCTTCTTATTCATTAACCCTTTGCACTACAAAAAATAATTAGATGAAAAATTATTCACCTAATACAAAGATTTGTTTATTGCTATGAAAAATATATATACATAATTTTTTAAGTTGAATTTATTTTAAAAATTAATCTACATCTCTTAACCATTATGTAGGCGTTTTTAACAATTAAATTTGAAAAAAAATGAATAAATAAAACGTTAAAATGATGCACAGTCTTGAATGTCAAATCACTCTCGACATCGGAGTGCAAAGGATTAAAAAAAGATTCTAACTTTTCTTGGCAGGCGTGATTATTTTAAAATACATCTCCGATAAACTCATATTTATGAATCAATTGGTTACGTTTTATAACATAATTATTTAATTCATTAATATCTATTGAATATGTATTTAATTTAAGTTAATAAAACTTCAAAATGAAATTAATTTTAAAAAAATACTAAATTTTCTGGTAAGGAATTTTTTCCATCCATACAGAGTCGTTTAAATGATAACTACTTTGTGCGAAATTATAAGCTTATTCAGTTTCTGATTAGGCATGGAAACTTTAAAGAATATTTAAAACGATTCAATTTATCACAGAATGATAGGTGTTTGTGCTACAGTGGAGCCGTCCAGGATGCCAAGCATTTGATATTTGAGTGCACTAAATTTATTCACGAAATATCTAAACTCAGGAATTGTCTTCTAAAGAACAATATAGCTTGGCCTCCTCATTTATCTGCATTTGTGCAGAATAAATCATCGTACATTTCCTTTTGTACATATATTAATAGTATTTCCCCCCGTGTTATTTAAACTTCATTTCAGTTTTGTTTGTCTAGAAATATTTGCATATATTCTGTTGTTTTTGTGTTTTGAATGTTCTATTTTATTTTATCATACTTCTTCAATTGTATTATATCATCTACTGTGTGTTTCTGCTAGTTTGTGAGCAATTTTTGTGTATTTAACTTGTGTATTTGCTTCCCCCCTCTTTTTTTTTCTTTGCATTCGTTCCTCTGTCTTTTTTTCTTTTTTTTTTTTCGAAATTCATCCTATTGTTAATTGTGAGATGACTTGCATCTGTAAGTCTTGTGGTATACTTGTTGGCACACAAGGAGTTTATACTTCGAGAACCAATAAGAAAACAGGCATAGAAAAAAAAATTACGCATTTTTGCGATCCATATTGACCAGGTTAATTAGTTGGGTTTTGAGATGTATTTCATTTGAAGATTTCTCAAGATCAACAACAATTTTCAGATACAAAACTTTGTAAATTGATTCGTTTTTGTTAAATAAAAATGGGCATTCCCATATTTAGAATTTAGATGGGTCCCGAATATTTTATAAATACTGAACAATACCAAGTGGTATTGTAAAAAAATCATATTTTTTTAGTTGTGCTATTATTGATGGCGACAATAAAATATATATTTCTTTTTACCATTTCAAAAATCTTTTTTACCATTTTTTCTTATATCATTTCACCACTTGCTTATCTCCAATGGCTTATAAATAAGCCTTCCAATCACGATTCGAGTAAGAGCCTATGTATTTGTTCAATTGTTTGATTTATTTAAATGCACATTATCAATCGCATTTATACAATTAAACCAATACATATATTTGTATGCACGTTTATACCATATAGAAATAAAACAGCATATGTATAAACATGAAACTTGTTCTAAGTGAAATTAAAAATTATTATTTTATAAATTGCAATATGGCAATGAAACTGCATATACTTTAAGGAAGAATATTGTATCTTTGATGAATTTTTGGTATTGGTGATAAGTTTCTTCATTTCTGGTTTGGTATTGATTATAAGTCTCCGAAGTCGATTGTAATTCTGCTTAGTTTGGTATTTATTATATATTTTGAAAATTTAAAATTTTCCTTTTTAACATTTTTTTTTATTTTAAAATATTTTATGTCCTTAATGTTTCGATATAGGGTTGTCAGGAAGTGTGCTTTTGATCTCTGAAATACTGAAAACAATTTAATCTGAAATACTGAATAGAGAAAATAGTTTGAACCCAAGGATATAATAAGATAATTACATAACTATTTCCTTACAATTAGATTTTATTTACAAATATATTCCTTTTTCTATTATTTAAATGAATGAAGAAAACTTTTATTTTCTAATTTACAGATGCTTGTCAAAATTTTCAAAAAGCTATTAAGAAAGAAGATTAGCTGTTTTTTCCCCTGTATTTCTATTAGAAAATCATAAAAAATCTAAATTTTCAGTTTCATTCTCACAAAGTATACGAAAATATCTTCAATATCATAAAATCAAAATAATCATATCAAATTAATCATCAAAAATGCAGGAATTTTATATTTTGTGGAATATTTGCGTTTTCAACATGGTTAGTTCCGAATTTTTTGAAAGGTCAGGAGAAATTTCAGATTAAAAGACTTAAAAAATTGAGATATGAATTTAATAAGAAGTGCTATTTCCTATAGAATCAGTTTTGGCCTCAAATATTCTAATCATCGTAAGATTCGGCATTAAGAGCAGTGATAATGCGATCAAATGTTCCATCGCGCCTTCGTCTCCTAGGGCATTGCGCCTAGGATATGCAAAAGGTCAAAATGGCATGTTTGTATGACGTCAGAAATTACGTCATTAAAATGTGCAATGTTCAAGTCTTAATAATTAAGCGAAGTCATGATGTATGTTATGGCATTGATATTTGCCCAAATCTGATTTAAAAAAATAATTTTCTTCAAATTTTTTTTTAACAATGTCATTCTTTTGGAATCGAAAATGACAAAATATTTATTTCTGATTCAAATAGCAATCAATTTTGAGCAAGATGACTGTTTTATGAGGAAACAATACAATAGATATCCATTCTGATTGCTTCACAATAACGAATTTCCAAGATATCAAAATTAAGCGTAAATTTCTATTAGAAATATACTAAAATAGAAACAAAATTTTCTGCAATCTACATTTTCCCATTTTTATTCCAAAATCAATGAAATCTCCATATAATACATGGAAATGTTCTGCAAATTAGAAGTCAAAAGTAGATCCTATTTATTAACTGATTTGAGAAAATAGAACCTTCTTCCCTTTACACCAACTCAAATATTAGAAAAATTAATAGTTCACTTTATAAAATTTACGTTTAACGTTAAAATAACATAATTAACTTTAACATAATAACATTTTTAAAATCAACAAATTAACGTTCTAAAGTTGGTATTAGATCATATTTTTATGGAAATTATCCACATTAATCTGGTGAGTGTGCAGTGAAAATCCAATAGCTCAAAAGTGAATATCTTATTGTATAAAATCAACATTTAATGCTAAAGGAATCAAATTTTTCTCTATGAGCAAATTTTCTTCTTAAAGTATTCAAATTCAACAATAAGTATTCAATGCATTTATGAGCAAAACAAATATAACCTTAGATATTAAATTTGAGTTCTACATTACAAAATTAACTTTAAAAAGAAATATATTAAATTCATATTGATTTAACTTTCAACAAAAAGTATTTAATATGTTTATATACGAAATAAAAAAAATAGAGATTATAAAATTCAAATTGAATTTCCAAAAAATTAAATTCTTTTATTCTTAAGGGAATTATTTAATGCATAAATATATAAAATAAATACAATTCGAGATATTAAATTCAAACTCGAAAGAAATTAAGTGCAAATTGTCAAAATCCATTCAATTAACTTGCTATTAGGAATCTTGAACCAACTAATATTAAGTAAAATTAAAATAAATAAATCTTTAATTTTACTTAATTTGAAAATAAATTGACTTCATATTATAACAACAAAATTGGTTTATGATGTTTGTTCTCATTTAAATGTCAAAATCCATTCTGTCAAACTTCGTATTAGTAATCTTGAATCAATTAATAACTAAAATTAAAATAAATCAATCTTTATTTTTACTTAATCTGAAGGTTAGTTGACTTTATATTATTAGGTTTGTGCTCATTTAAATGACAACCCATTTACATTCAAATCCATTAAATCAAATCAAGTCATTTTATATCATTTATAATTACTTCAAATAAATTTTTTCTTTTAATATACTATTATAACCGAACTAATTTTTCATATTTGTCCTCTTTTAAATATCAAAATCCATTTGATGTCTAAATCAATCAAAATATCATGAACCACTCAATTAATATTTTTATTTAAAATGTTGAACCTATTTATATCAAATAAAATTTAAATTAATCAATCTTTACTTTTACTTAATATAAATTTTAGTTGAATTATTATCATTACATGATTAATTTTTTCATATTTCTCCTCATTTAATTAATATATTTAATTTTAAAATTTCCTTTTTGTACAAAAATTTACATTTAACATAAAAATATCTTTATTTTAATACAAAAAAATTATGGATAAAATGTGTACAATCCGAGATATTAAGATGAATTTCGAAAGAAATTTGGTACAAAATGTCAAAATCCATTCAATCAACATTGTATTGGGTATCATGAACCAACTATTATTAATTAAAATTAAAATAGATCAATCTTTATTTTTACTTAATCTAAAAATTTAGTTGACTTTATATTGTTATCATTTCACTAATATTTTTTATTTACCTTCGTTTAACTGCCAAAATTTATAATCCGTTCAATCAATTTTGTATTGTGACCGGTGGTTGGTGGGTTCTAATTAAGATAGGCCTTTTTGTGTAACATTGATTTATTATTTTAAAACATATACGGTTACGTTACACACAAACACAAAACAGAGAGTGAACAAAACACGTCAACACAACACGAATACAGAGGCTTCACTGATTGTCTCTCTAAGCACACACCAGAGGGCGGCGTGTACTGAGTGAATCCTACGGTAGGGGAAAAAGAGAGTGCTACAGTCTCCCCCTCTGGCTGCGCCGACGTCCCGGCAAGTAGCCAGTACTAGAAGTAGGAGCTCTTGTTGCAGTCTGTGTTCTTGGCCTTTGGTGTCTCTGGGTAAAGGGTTTAAGCCGAGAAGATTTTGGCATAAACAAAGTTCCTTGATTTGTGGCATGGGGTGTCACAGTAATTTTTGGTTCAGATGAAGCGTCGTGATTTGTGGCATGGGGCGCCACAGTGACTTTTGGTGCAGATGAAACGTCTTGATTTGTGGCATGGGGTGCCACAT
>JAOUZG010016644.1:8830183-8845303 GCA_026289955.1 Argiope argentata | reverse complement strand
TCTCTCTCTCTCTCTCTCTCTCTCTCTCTCTCTCTCTCTCTCTCTCTGTGTGTGTGTGCGTGTGTGTGTAATTACAGTGTATAGGCCAAACTATTTGACCTACAAATACCAATTATATGTAATATAGACGAACGCAACCAAAGTAGAACATAAATAGAAACAAAGGTATAAAGGAAAGTGAGCAAAAACTAAAGTATGGATGAGCTAAATTAGAATCCTATATGTAAAAATGATGACTTCTCAAGGGTCCCCATCAAGCAAAGATTCCAAAACAGAGGGATATTTTTTTGTAAATAGATTTTACTATTGTCTAAAAAAGAAAATCCACCATGACCCGAAAAATTCCCAAAGTCTAAGAGAAGCCTCAAATTTACTGAATCACAGAAAAAACAGAGACACGCAATAATAAACTAAAGCATTAATTCAACAAACAATAGTCAAATCCGTTTATAGAAAAAAAAATACCTCTTTTTGGAATGCCTGCCTGACGGAGACCCTTGAGAAAGTCATTAGACCAGATTTCTTTCTCATATAAGGTTCCACTTTAGCTGTTCCCTACTTTCGTTTTTGCTTACTTTTTTGGTTTTCTACTTTGGTTTCTATTTCGGTTCTACTTTGGTTGCGTTCGTCTATGTTCCATGTTTACTTTCAGCAGTAGCAGCATAGGCGCTCTGTAAATATATATGTATTATTTTGTAATTTTTTTATTTTATAATTTTTTAATATTTTTCTTCTAATAACATAGTTGCCGGTTCGGTTCAATAATAGTCGAAATTTACTATTCTTAAAAATTTTTAAATTTATAATAAGATTAAGTCTTATAAAATTGTTCTGTATATATATATATATTCTAACTAAAATAATTGGAATTCTCATATTTTTCCTCCATAACTTACAAAATTATTATTCAACAAATGTAAATTTCATATATTATTTCGATATGTTAAAAATTATTTTTTTAACCGTTCAAATTTAATAGATTTTTTTTTCTGAATTTCGGCAATTTTTAAGAAAACATTATCCAATCTTATTTCGCTGGATCAATTTTCAAAGGAAATTCGTATTATTATTTTCATTTTTTAATCAATGATTTTTCTGAAATTTGTGCAGTCCTAATCAGTTTTCATTCTTTCTAATAAATTATAAATAAAAACGGTTTCATTCAAAAACTAGGGAATCAAATCTGTTTGTTGAATATATTTCACATTTTTTTATTACAATTAAATTAATGTTATCGTGGGCTAATTAACAATCTGAAATATTCGTCAAATATTGGTTTTATTTTTCATTTCAGTTTGATGATATTATCCAACCAGGTTAAAGTAAATCTCAAAGTAAATTAAAATAACAGTATTCGATGCCTTTTAAAATGTAGCTGTATACCAGCTGAATAAAATGGTTGACATTTTGGTTTGCAGGGTTTCAGTGCCTATTGTTTCAAGTATTATAATTATTCTAAACATTCAAATATCTTTTAATGTATAAATTATCATACTAAGCAATGAAGCTTCTACAACATTACTCGAAATTCGAAAACGCGCAACTTTAATTAGTGGCATGTATTATTTAAATGGAACGAAAAAAATTCTTTTAATTCTCTTTATTTAATCTTCGTATCCAGAAATATGTCGAATAAACGAAAAGTTTCATTAAACAACAGGAAGTCGGAAAATCAAATTTCATAATTTAATAGTCAGTTCATTGAAAGGAATAAGGTTTATACATATTGAGCTGATTTAATTCAATAACTAGAGTTTGGAAAATGAGGGTGGACATTTGAAAGAAAAAAAAAGATTGAAATGAAATCAGCTATGCGTATTTCAATGTATCATGTCAGAACATAATCTCTTGAACGGCCAAGCACCGCGTGATCGTGCGAGTTAAATTATATATTTATTCATTTTAATCGTCTCATTGAATGAGTCACTTTAGTATCGCAAACGATCCAGAAAAAACTTTGTCTCGCATTTATTGTTTAAAAAAATATCACATTTCCTATTTATTACATTTCATAGAATCACGTGCTCAAAATGACATTTCTCTAGGTTTTATTTGCGGTAGTCATTACCTAATTTTTTTTAAATCAGATCTTTTGTAAATGTAATGGCATCACGTTATTAAAAGCTGATTTTTTGAGACGCTCGTGGAGATAATAAAATTTCAATTTTTCGCTAACTGGTTTTTGTTGACGTCACAAAACCTCATTCATAAAACAATATCATGCTCTGACATGGTAAAAAATTACGTTTAACACGAATTTTAATATGGAGATCATCCCTCGTAAATAAAACTGATGTATTTAGAGACTATTTTTCCAAAAAGCCTAAAGTTTCTGTTTTCATTGGAGATAAATTTTCTCCTGAGTACCGAAGTGAGCGGGGAGTTTGATTTATAACCCGGGAAGCTATAAATTCAGATTTCATAACTGTTTATAACTAACTAATAATTTATTAAATGGATAACTTTTAAGCACATCAACTTAAGTTGGAAAACTTGGATTTTGAAACTGAAGTTTGACAAAAAAAAAGCATTTATTACAACTTTAATTTGGAGATCACCCCTTAAAATAAGCGATGTATATATTTAGAGATCAATTATCCTAGCTGGTAGATGGTTTTGGTTTTTAAACGCTATAAATTTTCTCCTGAATAACAAAAACATTCGAATATATTTTTGTAAGACTGTATATCAATGGTAGTACAGATAATGAGTAAACTCCACAAAATATCATGGATTTATTAAACGATATGTGCCATAAATATTTCAGAAATCAAATAAAACATACGACACTCATATAGTTATAGAAAGTATCCATGTAACTTGGTATTGATAAATGAAGACTAAAATACTAGGGCCAGAATCAATGATCATTACTTAATGAAGCATATATACCATCCACCAAAGCTCCCATTTAACTATTCTCCGTAATATAGTATAATATTTGTCTGAAAACTAAATGAAAGTGACAGATAATAAGAGGAATTATTCGTCTGTAGTCACTGATAGGAAAGAAAGGCAATCTTCAAGATAGTTTATGCAATTATTGAAAACAACCTATCTATGCAGCGAAATGTCAATAAATCAAACTCAATGAAAGCTTGAGATTCAAAGCCCCATGTTAAATAAAGCGTGGAAACTATCTAGAAGTCTTTACCATTCAAAGATCTTGCGCAACATGACGCAGAGAAAAGCTAATGACAGAAAATCTCTGACTAGCTAGCATTTGAAGACCTTACAATACACAACACCCGACATTAGTCTACTGCAGCTAGGAATGATGGGGCCGTGCCATGGCGTCGCCCCGGCCCGTATTCCGCCCCCGCAAGCAGCCGTCATTTACTGGGGCGCAAGGGGCGTTATGCGAACAGACAACCCACTCGCTACTTACACGTATTTGCATTCACTAATGGAATAACTCAGATTGGGAATCGGATTTTACTTTGCCTTCGACTCTGATTATTTTCCGCGCGGTTGACGGTTGCTGCAAAATTACCTCCAGACACACAAAATGGGAGTCTTAGATGTTGGTTTAGGAGTTGTTGATGTAATTTGGGAACGTTTTCTTCCTCCCCCTGTTTTCGTCTAATTTTTTTGTCTTCTGGCTTTTTCTTCTCTTCCTCGGCCTCATTTAAATTGGTTTTTCCTCCTCGTTGAGTGTCGGATGTCTTCCAAAAGATTACTTTCTTGTCACTTGATTTGTTTGGAGGGAATTTTCTTATTTCTCTCCGTGTGGTGGAGGTTCTAAGTTTAAAGTTAAAACGAGGAATGAGGTCAGTGATTGAAATAGTAATTAATAGTTTTTAGTTATAATGTGTGGTGTAGTTAAATTTGATTTTTCCTCCTCATAGAGTGTCGGATGTCTTCCAAAAGATTACTTTCCTGTCACTTGATTTGTTTGGAGAGAAAATTCTTATTGTTGCCTGTGTGGTGGATGTTTCGAATTCAAAGTTAAATTGAGGAATGAGGTTGGTGATTGAAATAGTAATTAATGTTTTTAATAACATTGTGTGGAGTAGTTGAATTTGATTTTTCCTCTTCGTTGATTGTCGGATGTCTTCCAAAAGATTACTTTCTAGTCACTTGATTTGTAGGGAGAGAATATTTTTTAATGCTACTCGTGTGGTGGATGTTGCGAGTTTAAAGTTAAAACGATTAATGATGTAAGTGATTTAAGAAGCAACTAATGGTTTTTAATAATACTGTGTGGAATAGTTGAATTTGATTTTTCCACCTTGTTGAGTGTCGGATGTCTTCCAAAAGATTACTTTCTTGTCACTTGATTTGTTGGGAGAGAATTTTTTTTAATGCTACTCGTGTGGTGGATGTTTCGAATTTAAAGTTAAAACGAGGAATGATGTCATTGATTGAAATGATAACTTATGGTTTTTAATGATACTGTGTGTCGTAGTTGAATTTGATTTTTCCACTTCGTTGAGTGCCGGATGTCTTCCAAAAAATTACTTTCTTGTCGATTTGTTTGGAGATAATTTTCTTATTGCTACTCGTGTGGTGGATGTTCCGAGTTTAAAGTTAAAACGATAATGATGTCAGTGATTGAAATAGTAATTAATGGTTTTTAATGATACTGTGTGTCGTAGTTGAATTTGATTTGAACATCGAAAAATACTTGGTTTAGACGCATAAAACCTTAGAGACTCAATTTTTTTGTAAAATTATTCCTTTTCTGTTTAAATATTTTAAGTTCTAGTGTTATATCGTGTGAAATAATTCTTTTGTATATTACTATTTAATCCCCACAATTTTTAATGTGTCTCAGATCAATATTTTATGTAAAAATAAATTTGATGCCAATCTTCAATACAAGTGGTAGATGTGTTCACATTCAGTCAGATTTCATTGTAAGCGTACATTCTGCAATAAGTACCTTATTATACCAGTTCTAAGTTACATAAAGATGAAAATTGTCAATGGTAAAGGAAAGATAATTCCCATGAGCAAAATATAAAATTCAAATTAAATCTTATCTCTAATTGTTTTATAAGGCCATGATAGCCTGGGGTAATTATCTCAACATCCGAACAGGTGGGTTTCAAATTCGAGACCCTATTTTACCGAAGAACCATTGTGTAAGCTGCCCTAGTGCACGTTAAATATGTCGGGCAAAACATTCTCCCAAAGGCGTGGAAACATAAAGTGAGTTTGACAGTTAAGGCACCGTTCTCGTCATCACGGTTCAAATTTACGAAGTCCAATCCAAAATACCCTAATGTTGCTTTAATACGGGAGGTTAATATAACTTTACTAAATTTAACTAACTTATTTATATTAACGTATAATTTACAAATTAAATTTACGAATAATTGATGTTTGAAATTAATAATGAAGCTTATAAAAATTTCCCTTATTTTTACTACGATATCTGCTAAAGAAAACAAAGAAAGCGAAAAAATCTTGTATTGAGCCTTAAAGTTTATGTAACTCACTAAGATGTCACATGTGTCTATTGCAAGCACGGTTCCCAATTATTTTCTAACCTATTTACATATTATAATTTGCAATCTCAGTAATGTATGGTAGATTACTTCCACATATTTTTACGTCGAAACAAATTAAGAGAAGAAATTTTAAAGCATTCCATATTAATAGTATGGAAGTTAGGAGAGTAGATATTCAAAGCTCTAGTTTTGATTCTAAGACTGCTAACAAAATACTATTTCATAGGCATGTAATTTGGTGATTTAATTTGTGAAAACATAAAAGAAAATATTTGAAATTATTTTCTATATGTTGGCCAACATTGTTGGTTGATTATTAGATCATTATCAAAATCAATTTTTATCATGTCGGAACATAATATTGTTTTGGGAATAAGGTTTTCTGGCGTCAACAAAAATCCTTAAGCGAAAAATAAAAATTTTATTAACTGCACGAGCATCTCAAAAAATCAGCTTTTAATAACATGATGACATCCCATTTACAAAACCTCTGAAAAAAATTATGACTACAGCAAATAAAACATAGAAAAATGTCATTTTGAGCTCGTGTTTATATGAAATGAAGTATATAGGAAATGTGATATTTTTTTAAATAATAAATGCGAGAAAAAGTTCTTTGGACTAAAGTGACTCATTCAATGAAACGATTAAAATGAATAAAACTATAATTTAACTTGCACGAGCACATGGTGCTTGGTCGTTCAAGAAATGATGTTATGACATGATACATTGAAATATGCATGGCAGATTTCATTTCAATCTTTTTTTTCTATATTGTTTTTATTACTAAATGATTCTTTTGAATTTTTTTTATTACATTAAAAATACTAAAAAAAGATGTCACATCCGTTCTCAAGATTGTTAACTCCGAAATCTTTAAATATATTTCATGTCGACGGGCCTGTGATTAATTTGATATGGAACAAGTTTATTTTTATTGAAAAAAATTAACACTCATAGTCGTCTAAAAATATCAATAACAAAAGAAAAGATTCTGCTCGTAAAACCGTTTTTATTAAAATGACAGCACAGCTACAATTCTTCAGGAATTTTGGTGCCAGAAATATACTAAGAAATACTGATAGTGGCATTTACAAAATGCTTAAAATAAACTAATAAGTATTGTTTCAATAATAAAAACAATCTGCAAAAATTATTTTAGACAGGATGCAGCGCCATCTGTTGATAAAAATTCTAGTATGTTGCTTTCTTTCGCCACAAAATACATCACTTGTATTACATGTTCTTAAAATTATGTGTCTCATAAGCCTTAAAACCGACTCTATAGCCTTCTTAATAAGAGCACTTTATTTATAAAACCCTTTATATTCAATTAAATATGTGATGCATACTTTATATAATGTTTACAATTTACGTAGAATATTTACCATGTTGATGCTGCTAGTTGTAAATGCTTTAAAAGAATAATTCTTTGACTAACTATTGCAGAGTTCTATACCATCTGTTATTTAAGTTTGTGGCTGATTTCAAAAATAACTAAGGGAAAATAAACCACCTTGTATAGCACAATCTAGTAAACATTGTAATTATAGCATTTCTTTTTTAACCTTTTTTTAAAATAAGAGCGATCTTTAAAAAATCCCTATACAAAAAAAAAAACTTATTCGATTAAAAAAACAGATTTTAATCGTTCATATTCAGATACTGAATTTTTATTTTAATACGCTTTTGTTTAATTGGATTTGTTTTATATTTATAATGATATAATTTTGCAGTAAAATCGACCTCCGATTTATAAGGGTTTAGAATTTAAAAATTTCTACAATTAAATATTCTTGATTACAAAACAATATTATAATATTTTCAGAATTTAGTAAAGTATTAATCGATTAATAGCGATTAATTTTGATTCCATATGAGTAACTAACTGGTAATAAATGTGTTAAATGTTTTAACTTTATTCAAATTTCATTGTACACAAAATAAAAAAATTCCCAAACCTATTAAAAATTAAGTATTAGAAAGATTTTAATCGGAAGTGATTATGTCAAAACTGCATCTAAAAAAATGGTATTTTGAAGAAATAATACACCATTGAAAGTCTTAAGAAAGAAAATGTCGCATTATTCATTAAGAATATTAAGTACTATAAAGGATTTCATAATTCCTTTTTGATTAGAATATTTTTATCAGCATGACACTTTTTTATGATTTTGTTTTTCTACCACATTTTTAAAATAAAAAACAAATCTGCTTTTTAATACACTAAAAATGGATTGTTTAAAAAAAATTTATACTTATTGTTAAAAAGCAAAGAAAATGTACGCTTTTTAAAACTTTTTTTTATTATTCAAAATTAAAGTAGACGATATAAATAAAAAGATATAATTTTTTGTAAAATATGAAACTTCAATCATGCATATTGCTATTTTTGTTTCATGTAAAATCGAGCTTTTACATGAAACAAATGTAACAAAAAAATATGAAACCATATTTTTTTCTTCCAAATATAATGTGCGTGAACATAAATACATAATTTTACAGATCCTTCTATTTTTAAACGCAATTTTTCATTGCGCTGAGACAACAGCAGATATTTTTGAATGCTTTAAAAGCAATATCCAAAAATACTTGTTGCAAATATTAGAACCAAACCTCCAATATTTTATGCTGAGCGTGGGATGTGAAATAAAAAATAGACACTATGATCCTTTGAACATAAGAGTTTATATAGGTTTCTCTGTAATTTGCTCACTCTACGATATGGAAATTTAGAAACGTCCAATTCCTACAATTTCCATCTGAAAAACATAGCAAGATATTGTAAATGTCCCCTTTATGCATATATAGTTTGCTTTATTTAGGAGAAAGAGAGTCGTCCAAGAATGCATTTTAAAATCAGCCTCCTCCCTATCCATTCGTTGCATTTTTTCAGGCTTATAAAGCGAAGGCGGAAATTTTATGATTTTGCGCAATTTTATTTCCTAACACACAGTATGGAAACAATTCAACTTCAAAATGAGAAAATCCTTTGAGAATCTTTATATTTTTTTATTCTGTTTTTTTATATATTGTTATGCAATTTCGTTTTGCAAGCTATTGCAGAGATGTATTTTATTTTGTTCCCATTCTTAAACAATAAAGCTTTGCATTTGAAAAGATAGATTATAAATTTCATAATGGATAAATATTCATATTAAATAAGGCCTTAAATGAATTTTTCTGTACAATTTTTTTTTTTTCAGTTACATCTTAAAAGAGAAAAGTTATTGATATTTTAGTAATGCAATGGAGTATTTCAAATATAATTTACATTGAAATCTCCTTAATGTAATTATTGAACTTATTTATAAGGGTTGAATATTTGAAAAGTGTACAAACTGAATGAAAAGAATACCTTTTTTTCTGGGATGCACAACCTTTTCAGGTGGAAGGGCCAAAATATGAAAAAAAGATCATGTCGAGGGCCAAAGCAGCACGTGAATATTAAAACATGTTATAAACATGAAAACACTGGTGTTTTTTGGTTTTTTGGCAATACGCATGAATTACAAAAATTACTTTACTTATTTTACTCATGCACATATTATGCTATAAATAAATGAATAAAACAAAAATATTATAGACATGATTAAAATACTTTATCTCCAAAAAAGATTCTTACTAAAAAAGTGGCAAACTTGAATTAGAATAACAGAGGGAATATATAGAGAACACAATTTCAATTTTGAGAAAAAAATTAATAATCAAAATTATTAAAACTTAATGAGAAGGCTGGGACTGAATATTTGAAGTTAATTGATTTTATGTTGGGCTTAAGATTGGTTGTGGCAATGCGTAGAACAAAAGGAAGGTTCCCATCAGCTACTCTATTTCTTATTTTTGATTTGGTTAAATTCATTAGTGAGAAAGTTAGCATTTCATTTTATATTATTCTTAATAACATTCGCGGGACAACTTCAAGATTAGTATATAATATTAATATTGAATATTAATAATAACATTTGCGGATCAACTTCAAAAGCTTATTAATAACATTCTCGAGTCAGCTTCAAAAGCTATGCGGGCCAATTTTAACCCCCGGACCATAGGTTGTGCATCCCTGCTTTATTGGAAATCAAAACAATTTCTATGGGTGTTGTATCGCAGGTTCCATCGCTTAGACAGCAGATCCGTCTTTTCTGTAAAAAGACGATGTTTGATTTTTGAGGAAATCCTGCTCAACTTCATTCACTTTGTAGTCAGAATGGAAATGTATCACTTGGAAATGTAATGGTCCAAAGATGTGGAAGTCCAGGGTGATAAATCCAGAAATTTCTCGGGTGCTTCTACGCATAAAACGATTTTTATAGTTTCCTAAAATAATTAATTTTCAGTATAAAATTGTGGTTGATACTGAAGCCGTCTTTTTTAAAAAGCTTTATACCTTTTTTTTGTTTATCCTAACGTAAACTTTTATTGTTGTTACTTATAACCTTGGATTGAACTCTATTTCAAACCAAACAACAGATCGGGGAAATAGGGGTGCAGTAGCTTCCCAGGATAAGGAGTTCGGAGCACCCAAAGGCAGAAGTCTGACTTTAGATCTCAAGAGGATTACACACATACACTCGCTTGCACATCCCCTTTTTACAGGAGGGGGGGGGCTGATTCAAACACCTCATTGCTAGAACACAAGGTAAAAAACAGCAATACCTGTATCAGGAATAGAACGCGGGCCACCCTGATCACAGAGAAGACGTACGACTACCCCTATACCAGGACGCCGACTACACTTTTGTAATGGAATAAAGCCCCATAACACAATATTTTTTGAAAAAAAAAACTAACAACACAAAGAATCCATCTTTGAAACGACCATTTTCCTTCGCAGTGTATTATTTTTGCCTTTTTATCCAACATGTTAATTCCACTGATGGTGAGATGAAACTTTCAGCTTTCGCTTTTAACAAAAAAAGAAGATATTCGATAAAACAATAAAAAATACTAACTTCTTTGCAACAATGCGCGGTATAATCCTGAAATTAGACAAGAAAAATGATAGGTAGGCTTTTTAAGCTGTAGGTTTGTAAAAATAAAAAAAAAGTTTTATTTTCTTATTATTTTAATATTTTATTGATTAAAGGAAGAAATACTTGTAACGTATAATCAATTTATCTACTTATCAAAGTCTTGATTTTTAATTAATTAAAATAAATGGAAATGCTTATAATAACTTCATTAACTTCGGAGCATAGGGACACAAACATCATATTTAATTATTATTTTTTAATATTTTTTTCAGTTTTACCAGTTTTATCACCATATGATTTTTATCTAAATTTATCAAATTTTTTAAACACAATTTATAGCACTGTTGCTGTTTTTGTAACTATCTGCATTTTTTTTTTAATTTTCTACTCTCATACTACTTTTGCCATGGTTATAATTAGAATGGAAAAAAAGAAAATCCATTTTCGTTAAACTTTATATCAAAGATGAAGTTTCTTATTAATATGATAAATTTTTTATAGTTTGTCTTTTATTCTGTAAACAATAGATCCTAAAATTCAATAGAACAAATTACAAAGATTAATGCAATCAAAACAGATAAAGTCGAAAAATGAGAATCTGTCTACAATATTGTAAGATGTTAGGGAGGGGGGGAGAGTTGAAATTTTAAACTAGATTCTTTAAACATCACCATAATTACTTTGTAAGAATTAGAGTTAGCAGATTTTATTTTAAAATAACAAAAAACATTAATTAAAAATATTCACGACTTATTTCTTAATTAAATACATTTTCGATTTATTTTTCATTGTCTGACAAACATTAAAAACCTCTTATTTATTTTTTTAATATTTTCTTTTAATTTTCTGTTTTATTATTTTTGAACTTAGTTGTCAATAGATTATTTTAATTAAATTTTATTCCATTAAAGCTATTTAATGGTGATGAACGATAAAAATACTTGATTGCAGGATTTCTTTTTACTGAACATTCTTTCGATTCAGATTTTAGCATTTATAATAATTAATGATACATCAAAAAATGAAGAAAAGGCATAACTACAATAAAAGATTTCTATCATATTATTAAGAGTTTATTTTTGAAAACAATTTTGTACTTAATTTAATAACGATTCAATTTATGCTGCCTTTTAACTTGCTGGTTCTAAGAGAAATACAAGGTCTTTTATCCATTTTCTTTTAAAGAAAATTTCATACATCAGACGATAATTTAAAATCAGAGCAAATGTTTACTGAAAAAAAAAATGAGATTTTTTTTCAATTGAACGATTTCTTTTATTTTTCACTAGAAACGTTCACAAAATGTGAATATCTTTCAATTATGGAAAAATTAAATTTTTAATTTATTAATTTAATAGTTTTAATGGTGTCGCTATGCATTTAATCGCAGTCTCTGATAAAAATAGATATGTTTGCCCCGTATTTTTAAGCAATTCCATGAATTCTTTTATATAAATAGAAATTTATTTTTCCAAGTATCAATTGACAATTTAATTATTTACGTTAATAGTTTCACCACATTCTTGGGGAAAAAAGCTATATTTAACTTGTTTAGGTATTCATTTCCAAGAACTATTGCGTTTATATTTTTCATTGTTGTTATTTTTTAATATTTATTATTGATTGACGTTTTTTTCATTTATTATTAACACAATTTTTATAAAAATCCCATTCGCGTAATATATTTTATCCATTCTGCGCAAGCTTAAATGAACTCTATTTCATCGAGAGAAAAAACTGATCATATGCATTAATATTTAATTCATTGTAAAAATATGCAAACATTTTTATAAAAACATTAAAGAATTGCAGTAGAATGCATAAAATTGTAAATATTTGGCGAGAAAATAAAAAAAATTGAAAAAAGGTTTCAATTTATCACTTTTTCATATAAACAAGGAAAAGTATTATAAACATCAAAAATTCAACCACGAAATTTTGACAGATTTCCCTGTTTCAGATCTTTCTAAATCAAATAAATACATTTTTGTAACAATATATATATCTCTGTGAAAACTATATTTTTAAAACTGCATTCTACTGGAACAATGAAATTAGAATTTGAATATTAATAACAAATATTTAGATTGCTATGAAATTGCGGACGAAACGTGTGCGCATGAGCCCACGATACCGAAAAAAAATAATCGGAGAGCTATATAGATGAAGTTTGGTAAAACAAATCTTTTAAAAAGGGAAAAAAATTTTGGCTTGTATATTAACATACAAGTAACCGTGATAGTTGTAAAACACAGACTTAGAAAAATAAAGCATGTTATATGATTTATAAACAACAACAACAAAAAATGTAGATTTGTGCCAATTGTAGACCTCCAGGTGAATACCCGGATTTCTTCATTATTTTACGAAGCACAAAATGCGTCATAATGCCTTACCAGTTAAAATCGGGGGGGGGGGAGACATTCAGGTTTTCGAAATGCTGTAACTTTCATGGATTACCCATCTTCTGCCTTACATAATAAGTTCTGAGGTAGAAGTAAGATCGTGGGGAAACAACCCTAGGGAGGGTAAAAGTTTTTAAATGTAACTATAGTAATAAAAAGAAGTTGTATGTAGTCGTAAGTGATGCCAGTACTAAATGCCATTGATAAGGAATCTCATTTGACATATTATCTGAGTAATAAGAATGATTGTGATTGGGGAAATAGTTCTAAAGTTTAATTTTTACATTTTTTTATGTCTTATATTGACTTATCTCTAAAAGTATCTATTATAATCGAATAGCTTACTTTACTCACTTTAGTTTTGCTCAGAATCGTGTGTTTAACCATAATCTCATGCTTAATACAAATGGATTCTAAATGGATTCATGTTCATGGATTCAATTCACGTGATTATCCATGTCACGTGACAAGATCAATTGTACTTGACATTTGAAACACAGTCTATAACTATCTAATTGTAGAAGATAATCAAACACTTTGTTGATACATTATGTTGTAAGATACGTAGGTCCCATGGGGGGTGCATCTCTCAGTTGAGGATGAAAAACATCCAGCCAGCATGGTGGTTGCTTCTCGTTAACCATGCGGGTACTCTAAAAGGTGGTGGGGAGAGGGAGGATTTGCTCCTCCCATGGATGACGGAACGCACTCCCTTTAGGTAGGGGTGTACCGTGACCGGTTATAGTCTTTAGGACTCAACTAAGGTTACTGTTGTGGTAGTCTGGACATTCAAGTTTTTTCATGTACATTCCGTAGAGACTGAGGGATTAGTTTGTGACTAAGATACGTAACATCAAAATTAAACTGGGTTGAAGTGTCCTTTAGTTTAACATTAGGAATTCATACATTTCGTTTCTGAAATCAATTTAAAAAGATTATATACAACCTGAAATCCAAATTTTTAATTTAAGAGGTTGTTTCCTTGTTAAAATCATCAAAAGTAACCAAAAATAAAATAAATGATCCAGATAGCGTTTTGCTGTTGTTGGTTTACTATATTAGAAAGAAGGGGGAAAAAATAAAAATTCATAATGATTTTCAGAAGACTTCCTGTGCAAAGAAAAAAAGAGAATAGTGTGCATTTCTTGGAGGATTCGCATTAACGTAAAGATTTCCAATGGAATTTCCTTTCATCAGAGGAAAAAAAACCACCAGCTTACATTTTGCTCCGTTAGGAACATAAAACACAATCAACCAGAGTAAAGGAACACAATAAGCTCCTTTCCTGATTTCGTTTTCCAAGATAATAAATAAATTCAGCTGTCTTACATTGCCACTTTTTCCACCATTTGCAGCCCACTTCTCTGAAGAATTCATTTATCAGCTGCATTCTGCAGCTCAAATAAATAAACATTTTCCTTGCAACAAGAAATAAAGGGAAACTTATGGTCGAATGAGAGTTAAATGATGCAACGTCACGAAAGTAGGCGTGATCAGTGATTGACGTCACTGTATAATTCATCTAATTCATGTCACGTGACATATAAAACGTGGGCAGATGGTGAAATATGGCGATGGATTTTAAAATACGTTTTTTTCCCTTATTAAATATTTTTTTTTTACAATCAGTATTACATCAGTGGTTAAAGGCTGAGGAAATGAAAACACAGATATTTAGAAGTCTTGAAGTGAATGCACAGAATAAATGATGTTCCTTATTCTGAGCATTTTTTTTTCTGTTTGTCCAATTTTAAAACCATTTGTGAAAGTTATGGCAAGATAAAAAACAAAACTTCAGAATTCAGAAAGAATCTTCGAAATAAAGTGCTTTTTTTAGATTCAAAAGAAATAAAAACCCATTAAAATGAAGATGAATCGCTCAAAATGTCGATGTGTTAATGCGAAGCTATGGTTTTAAAGACAAAAATAATGATATTATGCCAAAAATGACCATTTTAAGGTGTGTGTTTTTTAATTCCTCTGCATTTTTCTGAAGAAAAAAAAAAGATCCTGAACTGTATGTGAAAAGATGCTACAGTTGAGTTAAAAACGAATACCCATTTTTTTTTAATTATGAATCGAAAACTATAACTAAATCTGAAATATTTGCAGTTCAGAGTAAAATCACCTGAATTCCAATGTGCACCGATCTATTGGTCAATATATTCTTTTTGAAAACAATTATATCTAATAAAACCAGACTTTCTGGATTTGTATTAGAAATATCTGGTTTGTAGCATCAGCCTTATAAGCTACATAATATCCTTCGAGCTGAAGGGTCCCTTT
>JAOUZG010016644.1:8789344-8830173 GCA_026289955.1 Argiope argentata | reverse complement strand
ACTGGCTCAAACGTCGCAGGTTCGTACCGCGACCTTCAATCGCCACAGGTTAATAACAAGGTAATTATTCAAAAAAATCAAGCAATCAAACTACGAAAATAATTCAAATTACGCAATGAATAAACTGGTATCATGAAACAAAGAATTTTTTTCAATTGGGAAAGAAGTAAAAAGAATAATAAAAATTGAAATGAAATCTGCTATGCATATTTCCAGGTATCATGTCAGAATACAATTTCTTGAACGACCAAGTCCCACGTGCTCGTGCAAATTACAATTATATTTTTATTCATTTTAATGGTTTCATTGAATGAGTCACTTTAGTATGGCAAACGATCCAAAAAACTTTGTCTCGCCCTATTGTTAAAAAAAATATATCACATTTCCTATTTATTTCATCTCATATAATCACGTGCTCAATATGACATTTTTCTAGGTTTTATTTGCTGTAGTCATTAACTTATTTTTTTTTAAATCAGAGCTTTTGTGAATGTGATGGCAACAGGTCATTAAAAGCTTTTTTTTTTTTTAGATGCTCGTGTAGATAAAATAAATTTTCAATTTTTCGCCTACTTTGCCCCCTCCCTCTCTCTCTCTTGCTTATGGATTTTTGTTGAAGCCACAAACCTCATTCCCAAATTAACATCATATTCTGGCATGATAAAAATTCATTTTTATGACTTACCGAAAGTAAGCGCGAGAATACACCAGAAACTATTTTAATTTTCAATTAATTAAATTTTTTTTAAAAAATGCTTCTAAAGACACATTTCTATCCTCTGAAATACGATTTGCGTCTCGTTTGCATCTTTAAGACCAACGGTGTCCTAACTGACATAATGCCACGACTCTTTCTCGTTCTTTATGTTTGGCTATGCTGACCTACAGACAGATAAACATTCCAATTTATTATTAAAAAATATTCATATGCAATGGAATATCAACTGGTTCATAAAAAAACACTTCGTTTGTAATAAACGAAAATGTTATAAATATGTAAAGATTTAAAATAATATTTTGTAAGAATATTTTAAATTAAAAATACTTTAATCGATCATTTTTTAATCAAAAATATTCTACATGCTTTCTGTGCAAATAGACTTTTACATAAATAAATAGAACATACTTTTATTTCTTTTGTGATAAACTCTCTTCCATAAAACAGAAAATACTCTTTATAGTCTGCAATTATATCTTAAATTAAAATGAAAAGGAAAAAAAAAAAATCTTTGCTTCAAACGATTTTTGAAAACTCCAAAAGTTTTGAGCTTGGTCTCCGCAAGTTCTTATAAAAATATGTTCCTGGTTTTAAAAGTTATGCATAAACCTTTATACATCAAAGTCTTCAAAGAATTAAGAATAATTAAAAGCATGTTTTTGTTGTTGTTGTTATGCTTTGGATATTTGTTTAATGGTGCTAAAATTGAGAAAATACTATAAAAATTTTATAAATTTAAAATAAATTAAAAACATAATAAAATTTGTGAAAAATGTAAGTATGGGTCTATTACTGAAATAAATTAATATTAAGCAATTTATAATTTATTAGATTTTTTAAAATCAAATGAACTGCCTAAAAGAAAGTTTTGATCCTTTTTTACGTTAAAAATTTCGCACTAACAGTTCAGAAGCCTTATGATCGATATTGTAATTCTGTATTGGATCCTTCCTAGATATATAAGGTGCAAATTTTCTTTTCTTTTTAAATCAAGCAAAAGACAGGTGTGTGCATGTGTGTGTGTGGTATTAAAAGGAATATGAAGGTGGAGAGAGAGAGAGAAAATATGCACGACAAAAACCTAATTTTATATAATCATGGTAAATTTTTAAAAAAAGCAGATTAAGATAAGAAACTGAAATTGTAAAAAATAATTAGCAGAATTATTTATATGAAATAGCTAATGAATCGTGTTCCTATATATTCGATGTTTCTTAATGTTTTAAGTGTCATGAATAAAATGAGGATATGAGAAATTCTATATCATTTAAGTGTTCCTGAAAAGCAAATGCGGTGCTAAAAGTTGCGGATTTTTAATTAGACAAATTAGCCCCTACCTAGGGCTGATCAAAAAACTCTTTTTTTTTTTTTTCAAATTACTAAATAAGTACATTGAAAAAGTAATTTTAGGGTAACAATGATGATAAAATGCTATGTTAACATTAAAACTTCATCGTGTATAACTGATCATGATATATTTTATTATGCTTACTAAGTAATGAGATTGTTTATAAAATCAAACAACTGCTTCAAAAATATTTTACATAAACGGGGATGCTGAGCAGTCTAAAAACATTGCAGATAATCAAAAACAAATTCCTATACGTTATTGCTACTTATGGCACTTGCCATGGACAAGCCCCGCTGATACATCAGCAGATTTTAAGCCGGAGATATACGTCTCTTGTTTTACAAGTAGCGCCATCTAGGGCCAAGAGGACGACTTGGCTACACACACGTCGCAACCCTTTTTAGGGGGTGGACTTCATTCATGCATATTCATTCACTCATCTCAGATCGTAATTTAGTCCAGGAGCAGAGAACGATCACTTCTGACCCAGTACCCCCAGTAATATTACTCTCGATATGGAGGACTTTGCGACCACGATAGATTTAACGAGCGCCAGCCGCCATACACTCGGGGAATCTTTTGGTCAGTGAGTTTCGAACTCGTAACCTAAGGAGTACGAGTCCAACGCTCTATCAACCAGGCCATCCCGGCCAATATATAATATCTATACGTAAGGTTAATAAATAAAAAATATTGAAATAAATCATTACTATATTAACCCCTTCGCACTCCGAAAAATAATTAGATGCAAAATATACAACTAATGCAAAGATTTGTTTATTGATATGAGAAATAAATATACATAATACTTTTAAGTCCAATTTCTTTGAAAAATTGATCTACATCTCCTAACCATTCTGTAGGTGCTTTTAACAACTAAATTTGAAAAATAAAAATAAATAAAGTGCAATATTATGCACAGTCTTGAATGGCGAGTCAGAAGCACCATCAGAGTTCAAAGGGTTAAAAATGTGAAATTGATTGAACCCTCTTTATAAATAAAAAAAAGCGTCATACTGTACCTTGCTTAAGGCTACTTAATCTGCCATTAGTTTACTTATGAGTGGATTAGTTACAAATGGCGAACCTGGACTACTGAAGGGTGTTGTAGATATTTTGTAAGATATTTTTAATCATCATGTACATCGTTCTACGCTTCCTATCCTATGGCAACCCTACAATGCGATGAATGGTAGATAGCTAGGAAGCAAACATCCGTTGATAGAAAAATCAACAAAACACCACCTGTTGATAGATAAATCAACAAATGTTTGAAAGTGAGAACTTTAAAATGTAGAAATCCATTCTTTTTTGTCCTTCGAAATCCCCGCTTTCAAGATACCTGAAAACCCTCTCCTCTAGTGGAATAAAAATGAATAATAAATACTGTGCATAAAGATGAACAGTTGGAATTCGATTTGCAAATTAATTCTATTAAATTTCACATATTGGTTTATAATACACTAGCTAGCGTTAGTGCAACTAAATAAGAAGACTGACCAGCCCACTTAGAAACTTGTGCCTTTCTAATTTCATAACTGGATTGATAAAAAGATCCACAGACACTTTTCAAACCGTATATAAACTATTTTATTTTATATAAGTTATTTTTGTATATCATCTTATAATTTTTTGGTTACGGCATATCAGAGCGATCTAACATTTCATGGTTTTAACAAAACATAAATAAATGTCGAAAACACAAAAAAGATTAAAATGAAATCTGCTATGCCTATTGCAATGTATCGTGTCAGAATATCATTTCTTGAACGGCCAAGCACCACGTGCTTGTGCGAGTTAAATTATATTTTGATTCATTTTAATGATTTCATTGAAAGGAGTCACTATTGCATTGCAAACGATCATAAAAACTTTGTCTCGCATTTATTCTTTTAAAAAAAATATCACATTTTATTTAATTCATTTCATATAATTAGGCGTTCAAAATGACATTTTTCTCGGTTTTATTTGCTGTAGTCATTAACTTATTTTTTAAAAAAAATCAGAGCTTTTGTAAATGCAATGGCAACACGTTATTAAAAGTTGATATATATATATATATATATATATATATATATATATATATAATCTTCGAAAAAACTATCGAAAACATTTTATTGATGTTAGCAATAACATTTGTTTTTAATGAAATTGCATTAATGAGAAGGAAGTCACAATGTGCTAACAAAGAAATTTAGGCTTTGTTGCGGATGGAAACATTTAGTTATCATAATGTCCCAGTAAAGTTCCATCGTCTTGCCTCGTGCTTTTCCAGTCGCCCTTTTAGACCGTTGAGTCCGGTTACGTACGAGACCTGAATGGTCGTTTAATATCTGATTCCATCTAGGTCGTTGACTACCTCAATCGTGGTGATTGTGTTGGAAAATAACGAAGGAGACAATCTTGTTCTTGATTAATATATTATTTTTACATATTTACCAAAGGTTAAAAATGAAATGAAACGTGAAAAGCAAGAAACGTGAAGGGATTGGCCAAATCAGATTTACATTTTCCTAATATTTATCTTACAAGAAAAATATTTCAGCCACAGTAGTTTGTAATATTGAATGTTAAAATGAAAAATGATACACTCAGGGTACCTTAACTAATATAGGAAAACATGTATTGATTAGTAGAGTATCCCTTTGAGTTACAAAATGGAAACACAAATAACTTTTATTTCAGTAATTGGTTTTATATTATAACTCTAATACAGTTCGGGCCTGCTTCGATAACCAACTGGTTTACCAGAATTAAATTTATTTACATTTCAATTAAATTTCATAAACATACCTTGATGTTCATGATTCCAACAATAAAGTATTTTTAAGAATGATATTGTGATAAATATTAAAGATGTATTATTTTAATAATCTTGAACTATTTATTATGTGCATGAACTCTCTTAATGACGACTAATTCCATTACGTGATTGTACCATTATAATGTAAATTCTAACTATTTTGTTTTCTGAAGGTAAAGAAGTTTCTTAAATTTTTCTGAGTTGATAATAAGAGGAATCTTACTACCACAACTTTTAACAATGAAAGAATATCAACTAATTCAAGAAACAATGAAAGTTCATCATGATATTATTGATGAAAATTACATAAAAAAATTAATAAAAAAATGTCAAAATTTAACACTTAGAAGTTAAATTGGTACCATTAAAATTGTGTGTGTGTATTTTTATGTAATATATTTAACAGTTACTAATGAAAAACGTTAACACTTCACTTAAAATTAAAACAACTAATGTGTATCAATAAAATATCGGATACATATTTCAATACCCAGTATCTTTTTATGAAAAATTTAGGAGTTCAAAGTCAAATTTCTTGTTGTATAAAATATTTACATACTCCTTTATAACTTGTAGAAATTTAAAGTTAACAAAAATAAGCTAGGCTTAATCATAGCTTTTGTGCATTTAATTTGTATAATTTGAGAAAGGTTTTATATCCATATCATACTACATAGCAAACAACAGTCCATTACCAATTTATATTCTCTCTTTTTTTTTCTTCAGATCATAGATTATTAAGTTTTGTATAACTTGTCACAAAACAGACAAATGTTAAAAAATATTAAAGCCAAAATTATGAAAAAAAAAACTTTTAGAAACAATACTTGATTCCTATTGCTTCTTTTCAATTTAAAGCCAATAAATCCAGATTTCCTCTATGACATTGAAAATTAGAAATGATGTTTGACCTTCATAAAGAAACCTGCACAAGTTCTTCTATAATTTTGTGAACTGCCACTATATTAGTTTCATTATATTTTAGTTTAGGAATGAGAGCAAATTTGACTAATTTGAAATTAATTTCATCACAAAAATTAATACAAAAGAAACTAACAAATTTGAAACTAAAAATAAATTTATTTAAGTTTAACAGTTTCAAAAAGTACATAATTAATAAGCAATCTTAATAATTAACGACTTAGCTTTGAAACAATTAAATGTTAGTTATCAAAATAAATAATTAAACACTTTATAGATTCTTTGAATACAACATTATGCAGAAAAATTTCTAAATAAGTAGTTTAAATCTTATTTAATTCAAAAGACTAAAAAATCCATTGCATAATAATTAAATAAGAGTCATGAATGAATTAAAAAAATCATAGGAATAATTAATTTTCAATCACCAAGATACAAATGCAATCAAATAAGACAAAAAAGTATTTAGTATTAATTTCAAATAAATGCATGATTTTGTTACACAACTTAAATATTTTAAAATTACACTGAAGATAAACTTAAAGGGACGTAGGCAAAATTTCAAATAATTCTCCTTACACTAACAAATGCTGAAGATACTTTCTACTGTTGGTTCCATTAAGTTATTAAATAATACTGAAATAAACATTTTTTTCTAGTATCTCAATTATTTTCTTATAAACTTAACATTTCACTTTTCTTAGAAATCTAAACCATTTCATTTAATTCGATAAAAGGCCTTAAAATACTGAAGTTCAAAATGAGTGTTTAGAAAATAGTTAATGCAACTGTATTTACACAAATGCAATTTTTAAGTATTTCTTCTGTAAGTTGTATTTATGCCATTTTAATTAATTTTTTTTTAAATCGTACAAAAGAAATAATCAAAGCTTTAAATTCCTTCAGTGTAAACAAATTTTCTCACCAGATAAAAAATCATTTTACTATATTAAACAATTATATATGCCAAACAAAAAATTATAGGTAAAAAGTAACAATATATCAAATTTTATTAACTTGCTTTTAAGTGAATATATAATATATATATATTATAGTTTGAAATATTTTTTTAATAAAATTTGACAATTATTTCAATTTACTCAAGCTGTTTTTTTCCTGCAATATAGTTCAAAAGATATGATGCTACAGTAAATCTAATTGCAAGCAATAAAGCAATTTAAAACTACATCTTATAATTAAATAAATCCAGATTTCCCTCGTTAAAAAGTAAAATTTAAAAAAATACTATTTGTATACTACAATCAAGATTTTCAATAACTTGCAAAATATTTAATTTTAATATTTGCTTATAATAATTTAAAATAGAGGTAAAGGTATTTGGCTATTAAATAATTTATGGATCTTAACTGATTTAAAGGCAATTTATGTGTGTGAATTATTGAAAATTTCAAAAGAACAAAACAACTAATTGTGTGTTGTTTATTAGTTTTATTGAAATAAACACAAAGTCACAAACATAAAAGTATCAAGATAATACATAAAAAGTACACTTTTTTTTTTGTTTATGTACAGTTGATCTAAAAGTGTAGAATAGATGTCCATTTAAATTAGTTGGAATGATTTTAATACCTTGATTTGAAAAATTTCTATATTTTTATTTAAAATTTACTTTTACCCTAAAATACTTCTTTATACTTAATTACATTGGTTTAATCTTTCTAAGAATTTCATAAAATCTCAACATCCTGAAATTTTAAAACAGAAAATCAAAAATAAATTTACAATTTAATACAATTACACTATACAAAATTACATAATATGTTAATTTTTTTAAAAACTTAATTACATAAGCATAAATCAAGTGAAAAAAATTGAAGTTATAATCAGAAATGATTTTTAAGCAAATAACACTTTTGACATTCAGCAAAGCACAAATATTGAGTAAATAGTTCTGAAGAAAGAATTTTGATTTATTTCAATACTGGAATATAAAAAAATAAAATAAAAAAGGTACCGAATACAAAGCCAATTTTTTTTTTCAAAGAAACATTTTCCAATTAAGAGAGTAAAAGAAAAAATACATAAGGCATTAAAAAAAAGAAATCTTGATAACAGCTGATGACCTGTATTAAAAATGCAGCTTCCTTCAGTTTTTAAATCTGGAAAATAAATATTCAAATTTTTAAAAAATAATTGCAGAAGTTAACGAAGTATCAATATAAATTACATTTGAAGACATTAAATAAACATTATGTTCAAAAATATAAGCAGGCACATCAGTTTACAAACAAATAAATATCTGTCTTACCATGAGTAACGAAATTACTTCACCTTCGTCAGAACAAAATTAATAAATTATGACATTTATCATTATGCAAAACTATTAATTACTAAGATCAAACTATTTAAAAAAGCACAATTATAGAGCTTTGAATTAGTTTTATTATCAACAACTATTCTCATTTAACAGCAACTAAAAAGACTTAAAATACTACATTGAAAAATTATACCTATAATGGACATATTTCGATTTGTAATTAAAGAATTTTTTTCATAAAAGAAAACTACTCTATCTCATTAGCAAAAATATGAAATCTGTGGATGTCTTATACCTGGTTCTAGTGAAGCTTACATTTGAGTGCTTAGAAAATAATGATTAGAATGTAGATTAGTTGATACAAGCATTATTTAAAACGTTTTAAAATAATTTCAAGCAGCATATTAAAAAAATAATAATAATAATGGAAATGCCTCTTTCCCTATCTAAATTGTTAATTTACCACTTTACAAAAATAAACATTTTTCCCAAGTAAGTCACATTCACCTTCCTTTATTAAATTCAGCCTCAAAACTGAGTATAGTATTTGGATTTTAATAACCAGCAAAGAGTATTACAGAAAAACTTTTGCACTAAAAGCTTGTATTATCACCATATATTATGAACACATCTTACCATATTAGTACATTGATAACAATTTCTGCAATTGTTTTTAGCTCTTGCAGCAATTTTGTTACTAAATCGTTAATTATGCTTTAAAACTTAACTTGTAAAACAAACATATGTCAAATGTTAATAAATATCGGAAAAAAATCAGCACCAGAATTCAAGAAAGAATGCTTACTTGTCACAATGAAGAGAAGAATTTAAAGATAAAAGACAACAGCTTCATTACATTTTATGAAGAAAAAAAATCCAATTAAATAGTTTCCCCCCCCCACATATAGCTATAAAAATAGTCCAATAACTTTCTTTCAGACAAATTCAATCTTGGGGAGAAGGGGGAATTCTAGCTATTAAATATTTTTAACATTGCATGTTTTTAAGAATGAAATATTTACAATAAAAATTCATGAATATGTTTCAATATATGGGCAAAGAAACAAAAATCAACATTGTTTCTAAAAATAAAACCTACTTTTCTAATAATTTTCAAAATTATATTAATAGAATAATGTTAAACTGTAAATAAAAACTTAATTCTTTAATAGAAATTAAAAACTAAATGCGAAGGTGTTACTTTAAGATGCATGAATAAAATTACAATGCAAATTTCAAGGAAATTTACCATGAATATTTTCTTCAACTATTGAATATATTCAATTAAAAAAATAAATAAAAATACCATATAAAATCAAGTAACTTTAAAAAAGGAGAAGAATAGTTTTAAAGCATGAAAGTATTAAAATTAAATAACTCGAAGAAAATTTAACAGATCATACATTTTCAATATCTTCATCACCGCTAACTTCATCAAACTCAATGATGTTGTCATCCTCCTCTTCCTCACCAAAGTTAACGGTATCATTGATTTTAGCTATGAAGGAAAAGTAAACATTTTAATGCATTTATCCATATGCCATTCATGAAGTAACACAAAATAAATTCGAAAGAAATCAATCACAAACTTACCATATTCAGGAAGTTCTCCGTAAGTTTTAAGATTTCTCGCCTCATCTGGGTTGTATTTGAGGATGACATCTGCTTTAGCATCCTGATAATCTCTCAATCCAACAAGAATAATATCTCCTTGGTTTATCCAAACCTGCCATCAACAACCAATTTAATTACATTAGCTTTAAAGAATGATTTAGAATTTAACAGCCATATACAATTATGTTTTTTCTTTAATAAAATTACAATATACCTCTCAAGAGCTACATTAAATAAAAAAAAGTAAATTAAATATGGGGTAAAATTTATTAATCTACTTTATTAACTTTAACATGTATTCTGAACTCTAAAAATAAAAACATACAAGTACAGGTTCTTTCATTTTGGTTTATAGGAGAAGAGGACATTTTCCTATAATCTTTTCCAACTTTTTGTTACCGTGGTAGCACATTATTTGAAACATTTTTCTAAATTAAAATTATCTTGTATTATAGAAAAGATGCTAACGGTGCTATGAAGTCGATATAAATGCTAACATTTAATTCATGTTTTCCTAATAACTTATACATTACCATCTTCAACATTACAATATGTCCTGGAGATATTATTTTGAAAGTATTTCAAAATATAGTATTCTATAAGATAACAAGGAGTTACAAATTCATCATTAATAGCAAAATTAGTTCTTTTTTCCAACTTCAAATGTTCCATCAACATTTTTGGATATTTATTTTCAATATATGAGAAGTCATAAAATGTTAATAAAAGGAAAACATTATACAAAAATTATTTTTCATAATATGGAGGAATGAATATATTGAATGGTGCATAAAAGTAACTCATTAATAAGGTTCTATAAAAAAACTCATTAAATAAAGAAATAAATGTTTTAAGAAAATTAAAAAGCAAATAAAATTTGAAACTTTAAAAAAAAAATTAAAAAGTAATCTAACATCTTATCTCCAATTCAGCACTAGAAAAATCATAGGAATCTACTCAAACAAAATAAAAAGTAATTAGTTTTAAGTATTTAGTTAGTCATTTATGCTTGTTGTATGACAATTTTATCTGAAATATTCTATTTTAGGTAGCAATATATTTTTAAATAATATTTGGCTTGTTAATAAGAACTAAAATATATCAAACACTCTGAAAAAGTACAAAAATATAATATTCAAGGTCTGGTCAGAATTATTTATAATTTTAAATTATTTGCCCAGTACAAAATAAATTTTTTTGTGAAAAATGTATATCATGAATCAAGTTTAAAAATAAATAATGTAAAATTATGTTGTTTTTTTAAAAATTTAGTCAAAGAAACCCTGAAGATTTATTTACGCAATAATTTCACGATTTACCTTTTTCCTCAATTTTCCTCGGATGTGGCACAATCTCTTCACACCATCAAAGCACATTGCCTCTAACCTACCATTACCCAGCATTTTCACAACTTGTGCATACTCTGTAAAAATGTAAAAGGAGCAAAATGAGTCAGAATGAAGAAAAAATAAATCATAGACAGCTATATATAATATCCAATATAAGTTGAAGAAATTGTCAATTTTACTGTACATATTGCTATAAAGATGAGACAAGAAAGAATCAAGTAATTTTTAAATGCAGATAAAACTTTGCAATGAAACACATTGTAAATGTGAAAATATTTAAAAGTTATAATTATTTCAAATCTTAAATGTGATATGAGAAGTTGGAAAACATTAAAATGTCCTATTGCTTCCTAGGAGAAATTTATTTTTTATTTTGCTTAAATTACTTTATTAAGTCTCTTCTCTACAGCTATACAGCATTTTACTGATGATAAAGATATTTCTCAGCTGAAACTATCCTCTGTGAACCAACGCCAACTAAATATTTAGTTTAACTATAGTTATTTATAGAAATGCTTTCTTTAAATTCTAAATAAATTATAACTATTTCAACCTTTCATGTTGAAAAACTAACAATGTCAAGATGAGCTTACCCTTGAATTCTTTCAATTTCAGTTTAAATTTTTTAAAATAACGGCTTGAAAAGAATATCAAAACAAATGGAACTTTAAGATTAATATTCAGTTAAAATATTAAAACTTGTATATGAAAATGTAAAGACACTTTCCTGGAATTCAGAATTTGTTAGTATTAAAATATAAATCCAAATTTTTATCTATAAGTATTAAAATTCCCAAGATAAACAGTAAAACTTATACATTTAAATCTAGCATCTTTGATCAGAATGTATTGTTACAAACGTGGCCAACCTTGGCGAGTTTACGTGCGGCACGAAAACTCGCCAAGGTTGGCCACGTTTGGCGAGGAGCCTCGCGCCAGCTTGATTGGTTTGGCGAAAGGAATAATCTAGTAGCCGCTAGATTGTGCGCGATGTTTTGAGAATTTCCACGAGACTCAGGTGCACGCGCTTCTCGGCTATATAAGGACGAGTAGCCGGCGTGAGTGAGTTAGTCGCTATAGTGATTTGATCGAGTTAGTTGAGAGTTTGCTCTGAAATAAAAAGCGTCTCGTTGGACTAAAGAATTTGTGAGCTGTGTTTGCGTTTGCTGTTAACGCTGTGTAATTGAGCTCGCTGTGATTAACTGTTGCTGTGCTATACGATAGCTGTTTTGTAGTCTGTTTTTATCGTGCGTAAGACTTGAATTTGCGCTGTAATTGACTGTTGACTGCTGAATTGTAATCTAAAATTTTCACGTTATCAATTATCCTGTAAATAACTGTAAATAAATTTGTTTGTGCTGTCCTCAAATAAAGTCCATTCAATCCAAACCCGCAACGCTAAAAACGTAACAGTATATAACATTCAGCTATAAACACATTCATACTACAAAGACTCATAAAAAGCTGGTTTTAATCAATCAGTATTATCACTCGTGAAAGATTACACATGTGTATACAAAAAGTAAAAATTATCAACCAATTGACCAGATTGGAAAACTACAAGCTGTAGTGTTGCTTCTGTTAATTTACAGTGTTATTAGATTAACAATATTTTGATGTAAACATTACTTCAAGAATGAATAATTAGAAAATGTGTTATTGCTGCAAGTTTATGAAACCTTGTTTTAAAGCAACTGAAAGACAACCCCTATGTGTAAAATTTAAATATAAAATACTACAGAACATATTGAAAAGACTAATCGTAAACACATATAAAACCCTAAATTAAAAAAAAAAATGTTTAAATATTTTTATTTTCAAACAATAAAAATATTAAATAAAAGCTAATGCAGAATGGGAGAAAACATTTATTAAAATAAAGAGAAATATTACCAATAATAATAGCAGACAGAAAATGTAATATACATACCTTGTCCATCTTCTTTAAAAACCAATTCTCTTTTTTCAGCTTCATTTTCATTCTTACCTCTCCTCCTGTTTTTACCTCCCTTTCCTTTAAAAAAAGTGAAATATACATAAATATTTTTTTTAAAAAATCATAATTAAAATTATATTTGACTTGCATATACTTTAACTTAATTGCAAGATGCTGAAGAACAATATTATGTATATATATATATATATATATATATATATATATATATATATACATACATATATATACATATATTAAAATTTAATGCTTGAATCATTTCATTATAATTTCATGCAAAACTCCACTATCATCCCTCTGCAAATTTTTTTGTGTTAACTCGGTATTTATATGATCCCATGAATGGACAATAACCATTTATCTTCAAAATCTTTCCTTAAACATTTATTGAATAATAAATGTTAATAAACAAGTTCTAAATCCATCCTAGTGAAAAATTACATGAAAAAATATTAAACAACTCTATATATTAAATAAACAATACAATAAAGGAAACATTACAGTTAACAGGACTTCTTTACTGAAACAGATTTGTCAAAAAGCAATAGAAAATTAAGGGAACAAAAATACCTAAAAGGTGTATATATGTGTGTGTATAGTTACGAAATGTGAAAATAAAAAGAATTTCAATCAACTTAAATTTTGAAATATTGTTGGATATGATATGCTGTTGAAAATCCAGCCAGTTTTAGTGTAATATATCCAAGTTAAATCATTATAATTGTAATAATAGTTCAATAGAAATAGTACTAAATAGTTTATTCACAATTAGAATCTTACAGAGAATTTACATTAATTTGATATACCTCATTTAAACATAAAATTTTATCATGATATATTAAGGTTAATAAATCTGGATATAAATTTGATACAATAAGAATTCTTATTCAATGCGATATCTTTAATGTACAACATGATTCCGAGACATATCCAAATACAATTCTGATTTGATATAAACAACCAAAGTGATTACAAAAATAGAAAGTATTAAAGCCATCAATATTTTATATTAATCCAAATTCAAAATTGAAATAATATAAACAACACTTATTTAAAAGTTCAATATTCCCCGATTACCACCATTTTGAGTAGATTCATTTTGCATTTAAATTCTATAGAATTAATTTAAAAAAAATCTTAAAAACAAATTCAGTAAAACATTAATGAACAGACAGTGTATATATATATATATATATATATATATATTTAAAGATACAACTGTCGACACGAGAAAGTAAATATGTAACAGAATAATTTATTCAATTAAAAACTAGAAATGGCACAAAAAAAGGGAAAAAGTAATCGTCGATATCCTTGTCTCTGTCATTCAATTACATATATGAATAAATTATAACAGAAAGATCTAATCTGAAAAATTCTTAGGTAAATTACAATAAGTATATAACTCAACATGTTCCACTGACTCGAAAGAAAGAAGTTATTAGAAATTCTACTCCTTGATAAAAGTATTTTTTTAATAAATAATTTAGATAAACAGAAAATGAAAATGACGAGAAAATGGAAAATACACCACACATACGACATATTTTTCAAAAGGTATTAAAGAATTGTAAATAAACATGCTCTATAATGTTTCCGAGAAAACACAGAATACAAAGAATAGTTGATGATTTATCCACAAATAAGAGTAATTATAAGCCTATGTAAACGATAAAAATTAATTAATACCTTTATTTTTCGGCATGCCTGATGAAGTTAATTAATTATTATACAGATTTTGCAAATACCAAAATGGAAAATTCCGTATGCTACTAGGACTGACACGGATATAAAAGAAAGTAATAGAAAAATATCTTTTTATATTGGTTCCTTACCCGAAGCTTTTGAATCTTGTAATTATTGTCGTCAGAGGACGCCTCACATTTTTTCAAAAAAAAAATCAATTTGCATTAATTTAAAAACAAAATGAAAAAATATGCATATGTTTGAAGAAAAAAAATTAATTAATATGGCAATTTTTAATTACTCTGTTTAATTATTCCTAAAAAGTTATTTGGAATTCCTCAGAACTGTACATATCGATTACTCTGTGTATATAGTAATCGAACGACTGTTCCCGAAACTCCATCAAGTGGAAATCGGTTGTTGATATTTGCAAAATATTCCAGTGTTTCTTCGGGAATGCCTTATTATTTACTTTTTTGAATTACGACATGGGATAACCTAAATGACACAAAGGTAAATATATTAACGCTTGAAGTCCCTACTTCAAAGAAAGATCTTTTAGATTAAGTAATCCATACGTATTTTTAGAACAGCTGTTTCCCAAGATAGTGTGAAATTTTTAACATCGTTATTCTTAAAATATGTTTTGTAATCATTAAAATTTCAAATACTTCTCAGAAGGTATTATTATTTTTCTTTCTTTTTTTCTCTGTATAAAAGGATAGGCTAAAATTATTTTTAAAACTTACATAAATAAGACATTTTACAAAAACTTTTGATAATGAATTAATTTTGATTCATTTCCTTGATATTTAGCTTAAATGTACTATTAAATTTATCTTAATACTTATATTATCTAAATACAAATTATTAATAAAATAGTAGATATAGATAATGTATCTCTGACATTTTGGATAATGTATCTCTGACATTTAAGTTTCTGAAGTAATGCTTTATTCTAATTGCTCGTCATTATCCGTATTATTATTAAAAGATTTAATTTTACTACCAAATTTGTTTCTTGAACAATTTTTCTTTAATTTTACTTTTTCCACCTTCGTCCGTCTTTTCTCTCTCTACTCCTGTAGAGTCTGTCATAAATTTCTAATGATTCATTTAGTAAGTTTTTAATTTGTGAGTAAAAAATTTATATATTGCTTTAAATAGTATGCAAAAAACTTCAAAATAAGCATAATTTCATCTCTGAAAATATTTATCTGTAAACTGAATTATATATAGCTGGATTTAATATTGTAGATTTACTTCCTACATTTTATTTATTGTTTGTGTTAATGAATGAAAATGGTTAAATGAAAACTGGTTTTCTCAAAGGATGATTCTAAGATCTTGAAATTTTATTTTGTGAGAATATGTATTTTGTTTATTTCATAGAGCTATGTAATTATCATCATTTAGTACTGACTATAATCAATTAATTTTCTTAGGCAATATTTTTAAGATGTTGAATGAATATAGTATAATTAAGTAGTTAGTAGAATATAATAGCTTTTAAATAGTTGAATGAATATAAAAGATAAGATATTTTTTTTCGTTATCTTAGCTATCTGAGCTAATAAAAAACATTATCTTTCATATTTATTTCCTGTTTTTATTAGGTTTAAATATTAAAATTAGATTTTTTATTATCATTAATTTAGTAATAAAACTGTTATTTACAGCTAAAACTTATATGGATTGAATTTTGATATCAACCTAAATTTCTTTATTGATTTTACTGGACATTAAAATTTTTGTTTTTTGTAATTATTCTGCTTTTAAAAACATAAGGAGGATAAAGAACTTGTTTACTTACATTGAGGATTTATTTATTTTATTCCCAAAATATGATGAATGTTCATTTTTCGCTGTCTCATCTAAGCTTTATTGATTGAATTAATTTTTTTAATTAACATTTTGCTTTTGTTAAAAATTAATTTCTCTGTACGTAATTTTTATTTTTAATTATAAATTTGACACCAGGTGATGAAAAAATATTTAAAACTGTATTCAGAGTTTTTAAATGTTTCAATACTTATTCATGTATTATAAAATTTATTAGCCTGATTTAATGATTATGTTATTTTTAGCAAATTTCCTCCATATATATATTTATATTGATAACTCATAATCTAAGTCCTAATTGATTTTCATTATGTGTTTTTTTTTTTTTAATTTTAAGTTAGTTAATGTTATTGTACTTTTCTGTTAGCCGGGTGCCAATGTTGCCAATTATAAACCAAATGCAATCTGAGTAAGCCAGCAAACCAAATGAGAAAACAGTCGATAGAATTTTACATTATTCAGCAATTTTTCACCAAATTTCATTTGGTAGAATTCTACAATTGGTTTTTTTTTCTTCTTGTGCCTTGCAAATGGAAAAGTACCGATGTTACTTTATTCTGTAATTTTCTCATATTTCCTCATCAAAATGCACCTTTTATTTCATCACTTCTAACATGCTCCCTAAAAAGCTTATTGTAAATCTCATGCTATTGAAAAAGGGATAAAAATCCCTAACACACATATAACTTTCAAAGATGCCTAAATTCCCACCCTAATACCAAAAAATGCCTTGAGAATTCCTTATGAGAATCACTTAGTAGAAACTACTAGGGAAAAATTCCATATATTAAGTCTTGAAGTTGGCATATATTTTATTGCTTCTTGTATACAGACTATGCCCTATCATGGAAAACTGAATTGAAGTTTAGTTCCAAATTTGTTTTCTTTTTAGCTATGTATTGCAAAACAATTTCATGTAAATGTTTAAAAAAATATGTATTTTTAATTGGGGACTATATTAATATCACTAAAGAAAATGTTAATTACCGAAAAATTCAATTATCTTATGTTAACTTAAACTAGTAAATACATTTTGTGCTAGAAGTGTTTCTCACAAAGGTGAAAAAAAGTTTTTATTATTATATGCTACCTGACAATTATTTTTGTTATTTAAAGTTTATGTTTAATTATGATTTTCTTTTTTAAACATATAATTCACATGGTTTTCTTTCTAATAGGCAAGTGTAAGAAAGTACTACAATGCCAGCACATGATGACACTTCAGAATCTTCCCAACCGACAAAAGTATATCTTCTAGATATGAAAGATATTTTAACACTAGACTCTAAAAGAGAAGAAAAAAGCCATTTATCAGACATCGTGGATACTCTTAGCATTCCCCAAGCATTAAATGGAGTTTCTAATTACAAATCATGTGATATAGTCAGAAATACTGAGACTGCAACTCAGGTCTTCAAAAGTAGTGATGGTGATGTTTCACTTAAAAAAATTACCAATTATGATGAATGTTGTAAAGACAGTTCTGTTTCTAGCAAATTTGTGAATTTAAAAATAGCAGATTCATTTTCAATGGAATCTTCAAAATGCAATCAATCTGCTCACTACAGAAAATATTCTAAGAAAAGTATTTCAGAATGTAAGTGACTTTTTTTTTTCTTTTCTTAATTATAGTAGTTTAAATTTTTGGGTATTTATGGATATTTATGAATTCCTAAGTTTTATTGCCAAGCAAAAAGAAATATCACTGAGATAGTTGCTTTATAAATATTCAAATTCGGCTAAATCTGAGAATACAAAATAAGCTGAAGGCTATAAATATTCTAAAGTATTCATTTTTTATTTATTTTCTTAACTACTATCAATGATGTTGCATCTTCTAACTATGCTTAAAATATTAAAAACTTATAAATACGAAGCATATTTTATTTTCTGGAAGTTATGAAAAATATATTTAAATATGTATGTCATTGTTTAATTTTAATTTGTATTTATTTTATAAAAAGCAATAATAATGTATTTTTTAAAAAAATGGATAACTGCATATTAAATGCAAGCCATTGGTGACCTTTTAGTTAACAGTATATTTTATTGAACACAATTAAAGATTAACATAATATCTTTGATAACTAATTGCTGGAATGCAGTTGAAACACTAATGCCAAAAAATGTGACTTTTTCTTTTTTTTTTTTATATATAGCTGTTCAATGATAGGAATTGATGATTTTCTTTAAGCTTTTATTGGTATAATTCTATGAATTTTCATCCAACATTGATTCCACTATCAGTTGGAATTTGTTTACATCATATGGAATATGGGTACTTGTGTATTAACGTCACCACATTTGCAGATTTTTTAAGTACCACCAATCTACTCCTAAAATTTTTGCAACGAATAAAAGAAATATTTTTACGCTCATGGTTTATTTTATGAATTCAAAACAATTTATTTAAAATTAAAGTAGTCAGTTGGATTTTGGTGGAAAATGAGCCTGTGTAGAGTTTATCCTGGATCAAAACAATCTGCAGATCTGGTGCTTTTTTGTCAGAACTTTGACTAACTACATTGGTGTTAATATGTAACAACCAGAATATGTAATACCCTTAGAATCCCCTTGGAGATTTTCTAAGTGTGTATTTGTCTTTGCATGCATGTAAAAAGTGAAAAAAATAATAATAAACTGTAATTCTTTGTTTTTCTTTTGTAGTAAATTCTTATTCATTGAAAGAATTGCAAATTCTGTTTGAAGATCTAACATGCACTGTTGAAGGTTAGTTATTCTTTGTAATTTGTTACTTATATTCTACTTTTACTTAAAATGCTTATATTGTGATTATATAATATAAATGTGTGGGCTAATAATTTATAAAGATAATTTACATTTTTTTCTGTAATATTTCAAAAATATTAAGCTGGGATTCATAATGCATATTCTATGTTTAAATGTTAATATAGCATACTTTTTCGGATATTTCCAACATCTCCCAGCTATGTGTGTTATTATAGTGATTGTTTTGATCTTTTGAGTTCTTATTTATTCATTATTATCATGAGAGAACATAGTGATGTTTTTGTTAGAATATTTTGAATTATTGAAGCTTGAAATCACATATGTATTTTTTACCTGCTTTTATCAGTATTGCATTATTATTTATGCTTCTTTGAAAGCAGGTGTTTTTTAAAATGTTGACCTGCTTTTACCAGTATTGCTTTATTATAATGTATGCTTCTTTGACAGCAGATGTATTTTTAAAAGGATGACATAGAACTATGTCATCACAGCTGTTATTTCATCTCAAAAACAGTCAAGCTCCAAAACTTTATCAGCCAGCTAGAAAAATTGAAATAAAGTTTTAAAAAATGTATCATTATATATATATATACAAGCCGCCTTTGGTGACCAGTCAGTTCGGCAGTATTAATCCTCGCTAAAATTTTCATATATTTTGTATAGCTGTGTCTCATAACAGGTTTTTCACCAAAATATTTTTAAACCAAACAAATTTTAATAATCATATAATTAATTTATAGTATTATTATTTTCTTCAGATGTTCTGGTTATCGTACTACTCATCTTTCTCTTTCTATTCAAGCAATGATTGTCCCAGAATTGATATTTACTTAAATAGTGGAGGGAAAGGTCTAAAATTCTACGTTTTTATAGAATAATGAGATTCAAATTTTCATAAATGTAAACACACTAAACAAAGATACACTTGGTTTTCAAGAGATGTGAAAGTTTAAAAAAGCTTGGAAAATGCTGCGAACAGAGGACATTATGGTAACACACAACCTTCTTTTCTTTTCCATCCTTTTTTTCTTCACTGCTTTTCTTTCTACAAACTCTTTTTTCCCTTTGTTATTCTCTTTTTTCTTTCCTGCCCAGACTTTATTTTGAGAAGCATAGATTAAATATCCATACAGACTAATAATAAAAGCAACTATTTTCTTTCTTTTTTAAACATCCCGTTATCTATAAATGAAAACCAACTGACTTCGTGTATTTCTTTCTAAACAAAGGAATCTGCTATCTTACTCAGTTGGTGTGGGGGGAGGAAATGGAAGATTTTTGGCGGGAAAGTAAGAAAGTTTTTCATGCAGTTTTTTCATTTTTTCTCTCCATAAGAACCATCCTCGTGTCTTAACGAAAATATTTTTAAAAAAATTAGCCGAATCAGTGAAGCCGTTCTCTAGTTTTGTGCTTAGCAACGCATTTCGAGATCCATTTTTATTAATATAGATATATATATACATATATATGAGAGAGAAGGATAGAGATTGATAAAGAAGTCTTGTGATTGTTTTAAACTGATTAATGATTAAAATTAGTTTAGACAAATAGGGTCTTTAAAAATATAAGGTTCTTGCATGATAACTTGATATTTGTGATTGTAGATTTTATTTTTCATTCAAACCTGTTTAATAACATTACTTATGAATGAAAAGGTATTAAATATATGCGATTATTTTTGTCTTTTTATAATTTTCTGTTCTACAGTACCACCTATTGATGTTTCTTAAACTTTTTTTTCTTTCATTTCTCTTGAATGGTTTGAACACTGTAAGATGATATTTAGTGCAATAAACTTGGCTCTTTAAAAGAATTATAGAGTGGGAAATCCACATTATCTTGCTTTTTAATTTTTCTTTCCTCGCTAATTATAACAAATTAGGATTTTCTGAGAAAAATGTGTTTGCAAATATTGTCGTGTAAAACTATTGATTTTTTTTCTTTATTATTAACTAGCCGCCCTTGGCGACCAGTCGGTTCACGAGTATTAATGCTCTCTAAAATTTTCAAATAATATTTTATGTAGTTGTGTCTCATAACAGGTTTTTCACCAAAATATTTTTAACCCAAACAAATTTTGATAATCATATAATTCATTTATAGTATTATTTTCTTCAGATGTTCTGTTCATTGTACTTCTCATCTTTCTCTTTCTATCCGAGCAATGATTTTCCCGAAATTGATATTTTACTTAAATGGTTGAGGGAAAGGTCTAAAATTCTGTTTTTATAGAATAACTAGCCGCCTTTGGCGACCAGTCGGTTCGCCAATATTAATGCCAACTAAAGAGTTAAATCATTTTTTATATAACTTAGTCTCATAATAAGTTTTTCAGCAAAATATTTTTAAGCTTCAAATTTCGATAGTCATATAATTCACTTATACTATTATGTAAGCCTTAAGCAGTCCTATCTTTGAAGTCCGCATCTCTCTCTGATTTTCTATCAGTGCACGTAAAATTCACTTTTAAATTAAATTAAAAATGATGAAACTTCAATTAATATAAAGACCTCTTTACTCAATCTAAGCATGTCTTTAAATAAAACTAAGAATTGAAAGCAGAATAGTCCGACATTGAAGTTTTATGTTCAATACAGAAATTGAAACATTATAATTTTTTTTATAATTTATAAGATCTCAAGTAATTATTCAGCAAAAATTTCACAAGTTAATTGAAACCTTCAGTCTTTAATTTTATTTTTAGATGTATATAAATGCTCTCAATAATATTTTTTTAGGTTTATAAATATATTTCAAAAAATTATGGTTTAAATTCCTTTGGTCTTATAGATTCATATTTGTAAAATATTCTTAATATTTCAACTTCTAAATAAATAAAAAAGCATTTCTATCTTCTTCAAATCTGGCTGATTTATTCAGTTCTGAATATTGCAAGTTTAGAATAATCATCATTATCATAATCTAGACCAATTATTCTAGAGTAAACTTGATTGGCTTCTTTGAGATCTTGATAAAGTGATCTAAAATCGCCAGTTTTTACCGTAATAGTTATATTGAAATTTTCTTAGATCGATCAACTTTGATGATTGATTTAATTGGTTGGATTTTATTTAAGGACTTTTGTCTCAAGAATTTATTATTATTAAAGGTCTTACTGTCTCAAGAATATTTTGTTAAATATGATTCACAGAGCAGATAATGTATGTAAAAATTTAATGCATCAGCATTTTTTCCCTAAATCTATAATTATATATTTCACTTGGACCAATTGATAAAAGATTTATGTTTCTCCCAAAAAAATTAAGAAATTAGGTGTTGGGCTCCGATTACAGAAGATGCCTTGTAGATGTTAAGCCATATTTGCCTTAAATAAAACTGTTTAATTGGATTAGTAATATATGTATAGTAAAATATCATAGAAAACGTTTCCATCCATTTATTTTTCAAAAATATCATGTTTCATATTTGTCTCATTTTATACAGACACGTGCCGAAAATGACATTTTTATATGTTTAATTTGGAATGATAGTTGATTTATTTTTTCTCGTGAGAGAACATGATTTTGTTTTGGTAGAAAGTTTTGATGTCTCCGAAATATGCGAGTAAAAATAGTTTTATATGCTTTTACAAATTTTGCATTGTTAATTATTACGTATGTTTGTTTGAAAGAAGGTGCGTTTTCAAATAGCTGACCTACTTTTACCAGTACAGCTTTAATATTACGTTACTTCGTTGAAAGAATATGCGTTTTTATTTCGCATGATTCATTAAAATGTGGAGATAACTTACAATCACAAAGGCGAATTCTTTGATTTGCACAAAATATCTTCTGCTCATAAGTAACTAAGTGCTACTAAGACTAAGTAAGTGCTATTTTGTAACAGGATATATAATGCCTGCCTTTTGTTAAATTACTATACCAACTTTTGAATTATTATGCCAGTCTCAATATTTCCTTTAATTAGCCTTGAAGGAATTTCACAAGCATCAGGCCAAAAAAAGTAAAATATCTGCGTTCGATTTTTTTTTTTTTTTTTGACCTTTATATATATAGTAACCACCTTTAGCGACCAGTCGGTTTGCCAGTATTAATGCTCGCTAAAATTTTCTTATAATATTTTATGTAGCTGTGTCTCATTACAGGTTTTTCACCAAAATATTTTTAAACCAAACAAATTTTGATAATCATATAATTCATTTATATTATTATTTTCTTCAGATATTCTGTTTATTGTACTACTCTCTCTTTCTATCCGAGCAATGATTGCCCCGGAATTGATATTTTACTTAAATGGTGGTGGGAAAGGTCTAAAATTCTATGGTTTTATAGAATAATGAGATTCAAATTTTTATAACTGTAAACACACTAAACAAATAAAGTCAATTGGTTTTCAAGAGATGCGGAAGTTTAATAACAGCTCGGAAAATGCCGCACACAGAGGAAATAATGGTGACACATAAACACCCCTTTTCTTTTTCTTTCTTTTTTTTGTGTTTCTTCCTGCAACCCCCCCCCCTCCCTTTTTTTTTCTACAAACTCTTCTTTCCCTTTATTCTTTTTTTTTCTTTCCTGCCCAGACTTTATTTTGGGCAGGTATAGATTAATATTCATATAGACTAAACACTAAGAAAATAAAAAGAATCGTTTAATACATAATTCCTTTCAAGAATAAAATACACATTAAGAGCTCTTAATGCTGCATTTATATATAAAAAAGAATTTTTATCTTTAAGAACAAGAACAAAAAAACAACTTTATGTCGGAACACAATCGATAGCAACATTTAAAAATGCACAACGAACAAAAATGATATTCACGTCCTTTGAGAAGAATGTTTTTAATCAGCATAATTAGCTGCATAAAAGCAATCATTTTCTTTCTTTTTTAAACTTCCCGCTATGTATAAAAGAAAACCAACTGACTTCGCGTTTTTTTTCTCTCAATAAATCATTACTTCCTGTTATCTTACTCATTTATTGTGGAGGAAGGAAATGAAGATTTTTGGCGGGAAAGTAAGAAAAGTATCGTTTTAACTATTTTCCTTGCAGTTTTTTCATTTTTTCTCTCCATAAGAACCACCCTCGTGTCTTAACGAAAATAATTTTAAAAAATTAGCCGAATCGGTCAAGCCGTTCTCTAGTTTTGCGCTTAGCAACGCATTTCGCGGTCCATTTTTCTTTATTATTAATGAAGATTTAACTATTTTTCACACTTCAGTTTTTTTCATTTTGCAGCAGTGTCAGGAGAGCTTGTGCAGTTGCTGTTGGAAAATGATGCCCTTCAACAAGAGAGTGATGCTCGAAACATTGCAATCGAACAACTTCTACAGCTGGCTGTCAGAAATACTGAAAATGATCTTAGACCAATTCAGATGTCAGTAATTTTACCTGCAGATGAAAGCGATGCCATTTAGAATTTTCGCTTTTCTATACATATAAGAGCTTCAATTAATTTTGAAATGAATTTTAAAGCATATTTTAATATGCTTCATATTTTCTGGCAGCTGGTAGGGGAAATATGTGTTCATAAAAATGCACTAGCACTATTTTATAATACTTAATTTTAATGTTTTTAAAGTGTTTTGATCTATTAATGTAGCATTTGCTTTTCTCTTTTCTACTTTATATCTGCACTCATAATCTTTGAACAATTTTTTTCAATGTTCAAGTTACTTTAATATTTGTAGAATTGACACTACAGTAGCTTTCGACTGTAGCCTAAGGTTTTTTAGTGTGTATGAAATATTTTGGAATATTGAATATTTTTATTTTATTCTATTTGTGTGAAAACGGATGGAGAGTTGTGTGAAAGCTAATTTTTAATAATTTAAAAGTTTGATTTAGAATCTTTAGAATGTTATTAATATTTACTGTAAATATAAAATGGGGATGAAGTTAGGGGTGTTTCAGCTTATTGCTTGATTTATGAAGAACACAAAAATTATTAAAAAGTCTGAAAGTGAAAGTTAATTTGCTCTTTTTTCCCCCCCTAATGTATTTGAAAGTTAGAAACCAAATTCATAAATGATCATTCTAAGTAACCTGAATAATTTTATTAAATCATTGCTATGATATCCCATATTAACAAAAATTTAGACATAAAAAATATTAGGAAGGGATTTTTTTCAAGATCATTACAATTAATAATCATAAATATTTTTCTGAATCTTAAAATGTCTGTTGTAATTTTTTAATGTCTATTTTATAAAGTTATTTTCATTACTTACCTTTATATATTTTTATTTTTGTTTGTCCTTATATGCTCTAAAATGTGATAAATAAATTTAAATTCTTAGTTAAAGGCAAGGAATTAAAAGATCTGAAAGTCTCTGGTTTTTATAATTATAAAGTAAATCATTAATTCAACTTATAATTGATAAATTTAATAATTTTTCATCTGTGTAATTGACATATTACTGTTTCTTTTCCATTGGTATGCATTTTCATGAAAGTAATATTTCTACTAAAAAATGTCATTTGAATAAATAACAAATGATTTATATTCAACATAGCAATATTTTCAAACCAAATATTGGATGCTTACCTTTTCATTTTTGAAATGGGCATTATAGAAATTACCAGTTTCTTTTTATTCCCTAGTCATTTTTCTTTAATGATAATCCATCGTGAATTATCAACCCATAGGTTGTAAGATTTTTGTGTTTTTAGATCAAAAATAGTTAACTACCCCTTTATGATAGTATTAATTTACTTATATGATTGCACTATATGGCAATTTGATTTATTATACTCACCTCTACTTCCTCTCAAAATGATCAGTTTGAGATTAAAGAATTCACTTTTTGATAGCAGAATGCATCTTAATAATTGATGCAGCTGAAATAAAATGATCTCCGAGATTGATTTGCCATTTAAGGTTATAATTCATTATAATAATTTTATGTGAGTTGAATAATTTCATCTAAGACCAAAGAGTATAATTTATGCTTGTGATTTTTCTGCATTACTTATTAAACTGAACTGCTAAATCTGTATTAATTTATCATAGAATTGTGAATTAAAACAAACAAAAAATCTTTTAAATCAGAATGACTAATTATTAAAAAAAGAACCTTCAATTCTATGAAAGAAAAATAATGAATAATGACAGTTAATAAAAATACTTCTCAAAATAGATTCTGCTTCTTTCTTTTCTTATTTTTTTAAAATCTGTGTTATATATAACTGTGAATAAATTACCATTGTGGGAAAGTGATCATATAATTGTGATGTAAAAGGTTGTTATAGAATGTAATTTTTTGTAATAATTACTATTTAATGCTTTTATTTGAAAAATGTATTAATTTGTAAAGTTCTTGCTATTTTAAAATGTGTATGCATTTTTCTCTCATTTGCTCAATTTTTTTTTTTTTTTACTCTGTATGTTTTTACAATTTACTGTTCCTATCTGTCTGTGTTTAAGTGCACATGTGTGATTTACTGACTATTTGTAGAACGTCACAAATGCTGAATGTTTATCAACAAAAAAGTGTCTTGCCTACAAATGTTGAAAATAATTCTAATAAACAAAGAACGTTTACATTTAAATTTGTCTTTTTTCGTTAAAATAATTTCTAGCGGATTCCCTTCATCACTATTATGTCATTAATGTTTAGTTGAATAATTTAAGTATTTTCACAATTTTGTTATTGAGCAAAATATTTCTCATAAAAATAGGTGTTGATTTCTATCATAAATTTTGGAATCATTTTTATAGCAAATTTCTATATCTTCTCTTAACTCAAAATTTAAATATAAGTTAATAATATGAAAAGTAAAGATGCATTTTATTCTTTAAGCATGTGTTTGAAGGATAATTATATATATATATATATTTCAGATTTAAACAAAAATATGATGCAGGTAAGTAATACACTTTATTTGTATAGCATACATATCATCTTAGAACTGGCTAAAAGTTATTGAAGAATTTCAATTAAAAAAATTCATTGTAATATAGTTTTGAAAATTTAATCTGAGTTTCATCTGTTCTCTCTCAGTTCAGCTGTTTAAAAAATTCATTTTATACTTAATTTGAATTAACTTTGTATTGTCTAGATACTGTTATTTTCAAGAATTATTTTTTTAATTAGCTTGCTAAATAAAATTTTGATCATTAATAATTATAAAATATGGATACAAACATAAGTAATTAAGGCATTTAAATTTTAACACTAATATATATTAATTTTATAATGCATATAAAATTCATAACTTCTTTTTGTTTCATGAGTTTGCACTCTTTTATTCACTCTAACATGAAATTTCTGTTGGTTAATATAAAGTACATCTGGAAATATTGATTACTTAATTAAAAAATTTGCAATGGTTGTCATCTATAAATCACATGTTCTCACATCTTTGCCCCCCCCCTTTCTTTTTGTAATATGAATTTAAATTATTTTGTAAAAAAATAAGTTTATTGATTAGTTCATTCAATAATTCTGGTACTAAAAAAATTTGGTCACAGCCTTCCTCCATTCCATTGTTAATTCACCTTTAGAAAAGTAGAATTGGCCAGTAAAATAGGTATGATGTGAAACAGTCAGATATTATTTTGAAAATATTTTATAAGGTGAAAACTTCATTACATATGCTATTATGGACCTAGTGACAACTAAAATATCGATAATAAAAATTATATTAAATTTACAAACAGATGCAACTATTATTTGTATCAAACACAAAAGACAGACGAGAGATGTTTCTTAAATGCAAATCATGTTAAACAGTATGTATGCAAAATGTAAATATTTTCTTTACTTTTAAATCTGTAAATAATAACTTCAATACTTTCTGCCAAAAGTATTCATTGATGTTCTTATATTAATGAAAGAGTGTGGATATTTTGAAATTCAAAACAACATTTCAATTATTACAGATTTTGATTACTATAAAGGCCATTTTTAAACCTTTAGTAATTAATATGCTTGAAAATAATTTTAAGAGTGTCATTAATAGTTGATTTTGACAAATTTGATACAAGTCCATACCTATTATATATCTTAAATATATTTCCAAAATTATTAAAGTGCCATTTCTTTTAAAGAATTTCCTATTATGTGATTCATAAATATATTAAATATTAAGTATATTTCAAAGGTGGATTTACTGGTTTGTAAATTTGTTTTAACTGCATGTCATGTAAATTAGTTGTACTGCAATTTTTGTTTTAAATATATTTTTCTTTCCCGTCCAAAAAATTGCAGTTTTTTAATCCTTTAATACACAATAGATATATTTAATATGTGTATTATAACAGTGTATTTTCTCCCTATGTTACTTTAAAAATATTCACTTTATATAAAAATTGTACAGAATGCTTTAAAGATTAGTAGCGCAGTCTTATCAGGATACACATATATGTAAATCTATGATAATGGTGCAAATTTTATTTAGATGTCTTTGATTTTTATATAATTTTATGGAACTGATAAATGCCAATAAAATTTTTTTGTCTTTGATAGTTACCTTTTCTTCAATTTCTACTGTTAGTTACACATATTGTCAAAATACTTCCTTATTTTCAGCTCCAGAATTTATTAAATTCTTAAGATAAACATAATGTGTAAAAAAAAATCAACAACTTTATAATTATCAGTTAGTACGATTCAAAATTATATTAGTCAAAAATGAAATATATCACAAAAACATAGTACTGGTTAGCTCTATAGTCTAACTTTCTTTCAAAAGAAATGGTAAATTTAAAAATACCTCTTAAGCAATAATTGTAATTATTTGTTTTCTTTTGACTAAACTTGAAAGTATATATGTGATTAACCTTCTTATTAAATTTTGAAAAGAATATTTTTATTATAATCAAACAAAATCCAAAAGATTTCTGCAATTTTATTGAAGGAAATAAAAACAACTATACATAACAGAACTGGAAAATAATTGGCATGCAAAACACTTTGTGATGTATATTTAAAACACAAACAGCTGTAAGTGTACTAAGATTAAAACATGCATGGTGGGGAAAAGGTTTATCACAATTTATGCTTTGTATGAAAGCATTAACTTAAAATAACGATAAATAAAACCTTTAAATAGTAGGGAGGAAACAGTTATCACAGTTAAAAAGAAAAGGTATAATACCAAAATAGATTCATATCAATCTCACCATTTAAACAGAAATGCATATTTAAAAGAAATGCTTGAGAGTAATACTGGTACAACATTTATAAAAAGGAAGTAACTACTTGAACTGTTAAGAACATTAAAATATAAACAACTTTAACATTTAACACTGTTACATAGAATTTTTTTAGATCCAAGAAGATTGTAAATGCAATAGTATGCTACATGAATACAATTTTCACATGTAAGAATATAGTCATCCTTTTTAAGTGATTACAAATATTTAACTAATAAGTTTCAAAAATTTACATTTGGGATTTAAAATATATAAACTAGTCTTCAAAAATAATTATGTCCAAACATCAAAACACAATCATATCATCATAAAATATTTTCATGTCATACTTTAGATTTTGGCTTCCCCCCCCCTTCTCAAACGTGGAAAAAACATTTGTAACACGCAGAGGTAATTTTATAAAAGTAAAGAAAGTACAGCAATTTAAAAGATCATCAATATGAAGGCATTCTAGAAAATAAATTTGAAAATTAACAATCAATTGTGAGTTAATAAAAGTTTCTATGTTATTTTAATACAAGTAGGACAACTGATATTTAAATGAATTATTTGAGAATACATTTTATTATATGTATTCAAAAAAAATACAATAATACACAATTATATGGTAAAAGAGTAAAGATTCATGCCCCTTCCTCCAATATTGAATACTTCTATTACATTACAAAGATATAAAGCACCAAGTAATTTTTCATTACATAGAAGTATTCAAGTTCAAAAATAGCTGATGCTGATTTACAATGGACTGAAAGAATTTTTAGAACTTGGATTCTTTATATTCAAATATTGCCAATGTTCAGAGAAAATAGTATTTACACATAATGTTGCTTTATAAACTTATAAGTTATTACTTTAATTATAAATAATAATTTAATTACAAATAATTTACCAATTGTTGATTGAGGATTTAAAAGCATGTGGATCTGTTTAAATTGCATTAGTATATAGATATTTCAACTTCAGATGCATATCACTTATGTCACATTTTGTTTGAGACTAAAAGCCTTTAAACTAACAAATTTATTTAAGAACTATTCATAAATAAAATATTTTTATCAACAAGAACTACTTTCTTCTACTTTAATTTGGGGAATATATAGGTTTCTTAAAAGTTTTCTTATTGTAGAACTTGTGATTAAAAACAGTTCTTTAAAGTTTTCTTTTTTTTTTTCTTTAAATAAAGACAGTGCTGAATATTATCAACAAGAAAAACTGTACCAATTAGTTTATATGTCCATTATTGAAAAGTGTATATTGCCAAAAATCATCAACTTTCTGTAAAAAAATGATAAATTAATAATCATTAATACACAATTCTGCTTTTTACATAATGAAAATTGAAGTTTTTGCTTTTAGCACACTCATCTACAATATAAAATAAAAATATACCAATATATCACATTATCAGAAACTGCACTATTTTCAAGCAACCTAAGGATTGGTTCAATATACAGATTATGAGCTGATTATATGACAGGCAACTCAGCATTGTATTGCTTTTAACTAAAATAAAAACAAATTAATTTATACAAAAGTAAGAGCAGAATGTTATAAAAGAAGCTCCATATAAGCATTAAAATCTTCATTTCTGATCCAAGAAAAAAACAACTCTAAATTACTTAAATATCTCCATATTAGTATAAGCTCATAATCAAAATACAATGATTTATTCTTAAGTTATTTCTTAAGGAAAAATAAGAAGAATTGATGCACAATTTTGAGACAAATGCTCATTTTCTTTAAAAATAAAAATAAGACTTGGTTTTCAAGCGAAAATAAAAATAATTAAATGTAATAATGTATAAAATAAGAAAGACATTAAGACATAAAACAATAACAAAATAGAGATTCAGTAAAAGTAAAGCTAATACAAAATAATTGTGCATTCTTTAAAATTACACAAGATTTTCATAATAGCTAAAAACTAACAAAATTGAATAAATTTAAATGCATAATGTGCTAAGAAACTTGCTTTCGATATTAAGAAACAAGTTTTAAAAATATACATAAATTTAGTATCATTCTTATTAAACTATAGTTTTGATACATAAAAGAAATCAATTTTTCATAAGCTTTCAATTTGAATTGTTTCCATTTAAGATTTTATAAATATTCAAAAAGGTATTTTATCAGAGAACATCAAACTTTCTAAATGGATTATTAGAATGCACATCTCATTATTTTAAATATCTACATATTTCTACTTAAACATCTTACTGCTAAAAGGTGTTTTAAAAATGAAGCTAGACATTGAATATTCACAATATTCTTTAAGATGTCAAACTCTAATCAGCAGAATTGATTTTACAATTTTCAAATTTAATTTAAAAGCATTAAATTAACATTTAGAAGAATACTTTTTTTTTATTTCCATGGATAAAATATTTTTATTTTGAATAAATACAAACATTAATTTTAAAGCAAATTCATTGATTTTAAAAGTTAATTTTTCAGATCTTAAAGTAAGAATAATTGGGCACCTAGAAGGTTAAAGACCTCTATATGTCATAGCAAAGTCATGCTATAAACTAAATTGATAATTTTTTTATTATTATTATACAGTATATAAATATGTAGGTACTGAAAATTTCCTTATGATTATGCAAAATAAACTATGTATGATTATTGAACAACTTTTGCAATATATTACATTTTCTTATCAGTACATATAATTTCAACAAATGCTAGCTTAATTTGGTGGAGCACTGATTTAGTAGAATACCAATTAATAACAAAACTAAACAAAAGATTTACATCAATCCAGCAGCGTTCTCCAGTCAAAGCTAGCATTGTTTGTGTGCATTAATGGAGGAAAGGGTGGATCTGCCAAATGCCACATTCCATCAGTTTGTTGTTCTAGAAGTGCAACACTTGCATAAGTTGCCTTAGGTACTATAGTTAACAAATCTTGCTCTTTCCTAGGTGGTTTTCCAGTCAATTGACGACTACATGTATCTAATGAAGCAGCATGAGCAACAAAGAAGAGGTTACCTAGGAAATGTAAAATATTCAAAACACACAAACAGAAAATACACATGCAAAGAATTTAACACATTCGCTGCCACTGACGCGTCAGCATGGTGCTACCTCCTGTGCCGGTGACGCTCTGGGGCGACAATCGAGTATGATAAGTAAACTGCTTTAGCTTTCGTTCAGATTTGGAGGTTGAACGATGAGGTTTTTGTGGCACGTTAGTGAAGCATTATTTTTACTAAACACGAAAATAAAAGGTTTTTCTTTTTTTCTGGCTTTACTATTAAAATATTAGGAACGTTTTTAATCATTAAAACACTTTTTTTAAATTCAGCTTCTGAGGATGGATATATAAATTTTGGTGGCAGAGAATGTGTTAAAAAAAATTATTAAGAACTGTATCTAATCTCAAATGTTGGGTATTGGATCATTAAGTACAGACATCTCTCATGATGACATTTTCTATTACATTTAAAGGTTATTGTGAAACTAGGCGTGCCAAAGTATTAGCATTAGTTACACCAATTTTAGATAATCAAGAAAAACAGCTATCATTTTGTATTAAACAATACAAAAGACATTGTTACATTCTGGAGAATCCCCTGAAAGCTTGGTGAGAAAAGTATCATGTAAGAAAAAGAAATATGGTAAAAGATGAAATGCAGAGTTCAAAAAGAAAGAATTATTAGAAGGAGGGAAAAAAGATTATCTGGAATTGTTCATAGATTTATTTATATATTGTGTTTGTTTCATTCTTTAAACATAAAAATAATCTAGGAACTTAAATTGCCTTTTCTTGAATCTGATTACAACTTTTCTTTTTCTAATTGCAATTAAAAAAAACACACAGCAATAACATTTATACAATTTTTTTTTCTTTTTACTTATCATATTTTCATAAATTAATATTTATAAAAATCTGATAAATAAAAGAATCCTCTTATAAGCCTCATAGCATTATAAAAAAGATTTTAAAAATGAAATGATACAAATAAGGAAGGAAATTTAAGATATTAGATAAAGCTAGGTGAAAACCCAGGATTGTGGTTTCTGGCTTTGAGAGAAACTTCAATAATTTCCACATTTTGAGGATTTATGCAGATAACCAAAAGGCATAAAACACTGTCGATTTATTTCAAATTGGGGTTCAAAATATATTTAAGTGTGAGATCACCTATGCCTCAAAGGTTTTTAAGGAGAGTCAGAAAAAAAAACATTATAATTTAGATTTAAAAAATCATAATTTATTATAAATCTTTATTCGATTTGTATCTATAAACAACATTTTTACATAGTTTTATTTTATTTATTAAGACTGCAATGGGCATATTCAGATATTTTAAGTCCATTTTCATTAAAGTAGCTGAAAATATGAATTGATATTCATATTCACTTCTATAAAAAAAACCTTCTATTTTTAAAATAAAAATAAGAAAAAAAAATTACCAGGATATTTTTCCAGCAACTTTGTGGTTACAAGATAATTTCGATTGTAATATTCTTCACTACTTTCCTTTGTATTCATCAGATCCAGTGGTGTAAGAATTGATTGATAATCCATTGACACATTAAAACCATAGCTCTTTAGTTCTTCTAAGCTCATCCATTTAGGCATACCATCTCTATACCATGACAACCATTCAAAAAGTCCAGGTTCAATGTTGATTGGAAGATGCGTTTGTTCTGAAGCTGTTAAAAAATTATTTCCATTTTCATATTTCAATAATTTTTTTATAAGTTAATATAATAAAAAACAATATTTTATTATAACCCACTATATTACAGTATGAGATATTGTTCTAGTTACATGTATCATTAATTAATTATTTTCTTGCATATGTCAGCCTATTATAATCATTTATCTTTTTCAACAAGTCCTCCTTTACTTCAAGCTAACTAGTTAGAAACTAATTTGAGAAACTTTTAAAGTAATAATATAAAATGAATTTATATCCATAAAGAAATCACCTTTCATGCACACAAACATTATAAACATGCAATGATATTTTGAAAATAAAGCCTAATTATTTTCCAAAGTTTTATCTTAATTTAGCCATAGTAACTTCATTCTAAAAATATTCTCTTTTTACCTGTCCGATTCTACTTGTTCCAGTTAATTAATTCAACAGAAGCTTTGTAAAATTGCTGAATCATCTAAAAGACAACAAATTCCCACATTCCGAGTTAAGGGATAAAAACTGTCCAGCCAAGCACATTACTTTCAAAGATCCCTATAATTCCCATACACGAGATGTACATGTGATTGACGTGTCGAAAATCTCTATTAAAATCTAATACTATATATTGACAATTATAAAAGTTTAATTAGCTTTTTAGTCACTTTGTTGTTTGCCGATCTATGTTGTGATCATCGCTTTTGCTTGTATATAATGCGTGCTTCCTGCGATGGAATAAAATGAACTCAAAAAGTCTTTAAAACCATCTTCTGCTTTCAACAAATAATAATGATACATATATATATTGTCAAGCTCTTAAAAGGGATAAATTAAATTCATCTTAATTTTAATTAACCAAATATACTCTCTTGGATGAGGCATCAGTGAATTACTTAAAAATACTGAAACAAAATAGTCTCAATATTATATTGAATCTATGTGAAACCATTCTCTATTGTGTTCAATTCTTGCTTCTAGTAAATATGAGTTTATTCACTCTACCTCTACACTGATTGTTGGTAAATCTTTAAAGTAAAATTAGTTAGAATAATTGTTCTTTATAATTTCCCAATTTTAGATACTGTGCCATTGAAATAAGACAATTTAAAATACAGGAATTAGAATTTTTTAAACAACTAAATAATAATTTTTGTATATAAAAGAACATAATAAGAACAAATGAATAATTGCACATTATAACTATTTTTATGCATGTATGTATTTTGTTAAAGAAATGATTTTAAATATTAATATGAAAACAGATAATCGATTAACATTAAGATACAAGTACAATTTTTAAAACAGCCATTTAAATAAAGTACTTAATAAATCAGTAAACATATTATAAAGCATCCTCCGTTTTTTTAATCATTTACAGAGTAAATTACAAGTCAATCTAAATATATTACATGGTTAATAATGTGTTAGCAACACCAATATATTTAATGTAAAAGAATTGGCAACCAATTAAGTTTTACCAAAATTGCACAGTAATAAAAATAACTACCAGAAATTCTTAAAAAGTAATGTTAAATTTCAAAATGAATTTTTTAACATTATCCACTAATTAAAATAAGAATAAATCAGATTTATACCCAAAAATATTATAATTATCTTATTCTGATGTGTTTAATAGAAAGTAATTTTTATGAAATTTTACCTTTCAAAGCATTGGTACAAGTTTCTACACATCTCAAGGAAGGAGAACAGAAAACATGAGAGAATTTAATGTCAGATAATTTCATTGCTTCACCTAAAAACAAAATAATCTGTTAATTAGTAGAAACTGTGGATTTAATTTGGACAAATTTTTATAATCTCAATCATAAAAAAAGTTAAAAGCTTCTTCCCTTCAAGATGCATTTGTAAAATACTTCATATAACTGCCTAATTATAATTAGACATTTCTAATTATTTTCCTAAATTGAAAATTTGGTACTTTTGGGTTAGCCGTTCCGTTAGCCAAATTTCTTTGATAATATTTTGCTTGCACCTAGACTAATGGAAAAGTACCAAAAATTTAAAAAACATATACTTAGCACAAATAAAAACATTTAAATAAAAAAAAATATTACTGCCACTTTTTACTATATGAACCTGATGTGATTGCTATGGTTAGTTCAATAAAAAATAAGTGTTACTATTACTCATTCAGTTGAAAAATTCAGATACAATACATATTGTATCTGAATTGTAATATTGTAATATTCACATACACCAAAGGTTCTGTAAAAACAAAATTTTTGCCTTGCTAAAGAGAAAGTATAATTATAATAAAAAATAATGCTACAGTGGTACATCTACTTCTCTCATGCATCTCATTTGTGTTTACGTCATAGATTACTTAATCACCCAGCAGAAAGTCTCATTTCAAGTCATTTCATAACAATCATATACAATAGCCAAATAAATTGCTAACAAGCACAGACAAAAATGGTATTCTGATGTGTAATTGAAAATAATGACACATTTTATTTTCAAATGTGCTGAAAAAAAACCTGACCTGTTTTTTCAAAGGATGGAATGAAAGTATTTTTAATGAATTTTCAAGCTATAAAGTTTACTGATCAGCTTCCAGATACATCAAAAGTTTGATACTTTTACAAATATAGGGTTTAGAGAATAATTAATGAATTATTAATCATAGGACATTAGTTATAATAAATAGAATTGGACGATACTGGTACTTCATATAAGATACTGTAGAATCATCGGTACAAAAAAAAAATCTGTTTTGGTATTGTTTGATTCCAACTGGCAATTTTGTTCACCTCATTTGATAAAAAAGTATCATAAATCTTTAGGAAAATACAATAAGCATTGATGTTTTTTTTGTTGTGGTTTCAACTATACATATTTTATCTCAAGTCATAATTGTCCCTCACCCGATGTAACCATACACTGGCGAATCTTTTACCATTTTTTATACAAACAACAAAGACTTCTTTTCTTTTTCTCAACCAATCATTAACAATATTGTCCCAACTACTTAATATAATATTTCTTATTAATTGGAGACTAGATATCAATCTCAACATAATGGCAAGAAATTTAAATAATCTTCACTATAATACAAAAGCATCAGTTATTTTTTATTGTTTTTATTATTATTTTTTGTAATATCTATTTAATCCTGAAAAGAATCATTTGAAAAAAAAGCTGTTTCTTGTTTTCAGAAAAATTAATCATTATAAATTTTGAAAATTAATGTTTTAACTACAAAGATGGGAATAGTTGAAGAGGGGGATAAAGAAAGAATCAATATGCTAAAGTAAGAAGACAAGCAAACTAACTTTTTTCTTATAAAATCTCATTACAAAATATTTGATTAATATAGTTAATAAATTAATATAACATTATACAATACGATATTTAATATTTTTTTATTGAATTTAGATAAATTTCCAGTGCTTACAGTTAATAATAAACATGTATTAATTAAAAATAAAATATTTTACATGTATTCCAATAGAATTTATAAAATATCTTTCTAGAGTGTTAATTTTAATTCAATCCTCTGATGCTGAGAAATTTTTATTTTTCATTTAAAGACATCTTACTTTTTATTAGAATCACAAATAACTTGCAAAGATAATTATGTTGTCTCTAAAAATTTTTATAATAATTGAAATATAGCTTCTTGAGAGTCTAAATCAATAAATTCAATAACAATACTTGAAATTATAATAAGCATAAACTTTAAAAACAGAAAAAAATATTAGAAAGCAAGAAGTTAATAGTATTATTTAGCATACACAGTTTCAACTTATTAATAATGAATAATTTAAGTATAAAATTCTATATTTAAAATGATAGAGATAAATAATACCTGTAAGAGTTGCTTGAAGTAGTCCAACTCGAGTAAGGGGGCAATCTTTGAAAAAATCTAAAGGTCCACCTTTGCGCTTTGGAACAGACAATGGCATATTCAAATTTTTTCTTATATAATTACCTGAAATAGAAAATTTTTCAAAAATAGGAAAGTGTTTTGCTGATTATATTTTTTTAAATAAGAGTTTAAAAAGTTAAAATCAAGTCATACCTACAATTTTTTAAAAACATTCTAAAACTGAAAATTTAACTTTTAATGATAAACAGCAGAAGATTTTTTTAAAGAGCTTAATATATAATTATACACTCTATAACATGAAAATCATAGTTCTCATTTTAACAAAGATGGGAAGTAAAATGAAAATTCTACTAAATACAAATCATTACTTTATTAACCCTTTGCACTCCGATGGTGCTTCTGACTCACCATTCAAGATTGTGCATCAGTTTGATACTTTATTTATTTTCATATTTGAATAGTTAAAAATCCCTACATAATAGTTAAGAGATGTAGATTAATTTTTCAAAGAAATTTGACTTAAAAGAATGAAGTATATTTATTTTTTATAGCATTAAACAAATCTTTGTATTAAGTGAATAATTTTCCATTTAATTATTTTTTGGAGCACAAAAGGTTAAAAAAAACTGAATGGATATTGATTATAAATCAAATTATTTTGCACATGATCAATTAATAAAGAATCTTAAAATTTTGTACCAAAATGCAAACCCTGATTTTCCCTGTCATGACCAAGATACTAATCATCTTCAATTTTGAACAAACTATAAGCACTACTAATTTTTTTATGTCCCAATTATAAATTGATAATTTTAGCACAAAAATTATCATTACATAGTTCTTGAAAGTATATGTATGTGGAAAAATGCGCCCATGCCAGCTAATATCTGCTTAAATAATTGCCGCCTAAAATTTGATTATTAAATCAATGTTTCTAAAGAATAATAGTTTTAAAAAATCTGAAGAAAGCGATTTTTCGGCCATTGAAACAAATTCATATGCACGTTCGAAAAGTGAATTTCAATACACGACTAAAATATGTCGGTCATTTCTTATAATCAAATCACTATATGAAACATTTTATATGATAACAATAATACGACACCATGCAATACTTTATATTAAATAATATTATTTACATTACAAAATATAATTTTATAGCTATAAAATTTGTAAATTATTCTCTTAATTCAATGTAAACAATTAAAGCAACCACAAATATTTCACTCAAATAATTTTAAAATTTAGAACGATATTGAAATTAATTTTTTGTGACATTAAATTAAGAAAACTAATTCATAAAATTAAAAATTGTACAATGCGGAAAAATTAAACAAACGGTTATTTTGTTTACCTTCTTTATCAAAACACGATGGTATCCATGCCCCAAAAGTGAAATCTACTCTTTCAGCATGCCGCATAATAAATAATTTTCTTAAGCAAGTCATGTCTCCCATATTTTAGTACCGTTTAGCTCTCATTAATCGTTAAATAAAAGACTATGAAAAAAATTCGATTGACCTATAGAGAGCGGTCTGCTATAAATAAAATTGCAATTTAGTTGGTTACAGTGAAATTGACAATTCAGAACTATACGAAACTGGTTTATTGTGCCGCCGATTCAGCAATGAAAAGAAAGAGAGCAAGATTGAAAAATTCCCCTTTTATTATTATAAACTCGTCGGTTCTATTGAAATAATTCAGTTTTAATTTATTTTCAAGGGAAAATATTAGAATTTATCAAAAAATTGCATTCATTTGGATAGTTGCTAAATATCCATCTACAGATTTAAAAGCCAAAATATTCAACCGGATTTTGATGAAAAGCTGTCGTTTTCGCTACAAAGTCATGCTAGTTTAAAAAATGCATTCTTTGCTCTTGTTTTTTGACTGAATTATCGGTACAAAGATGAGCTTGCTCCTGTATCTTTTTTACAAAGTTTAGTAATAAGGATGTTTTCATTTCAAAAAGAAATACTAGAATTATTATGGAGCGTACCTTATAATTTTGGCTTATGTTCAAATAAAGAAGGAGGAAAGGTGTATTAGCTTAAAATTCCACCTGAACTAGTTCTACTCTTTCCAAATTTTCTAGTAGAAAAGGTCGTTAGGCCAATGACATAAGATTTAAAGTTCACCTATGGCAACTAAATGTCAAGATGCGAACTCGCCGCGCTAGGGATTGTAGCCGAGTAACATACCCATTCTACCATAAGTACACTTCGGTCCAAGAGATTTTATTTTCTTATGAAGCTAGCGCCAGAATACTCCCCCCACCAGTGAGTTTGCGGAAAGATGAACGATTTTATATAGTCAAGCGTTATGGCGAACGTACGTATGAGTTAAGCCATCAAGTGAGTTTGACGACTTTTTGTTTAGTTGCTGCTTCAAGTGTTTCTGAGGACTTATGCTGCTGGTAGATGGCGTCACGACAGCTGTAAGAGATTGTGTCAAGTCATCAATGTGACAATCACATTGTCTTTACCAGCAACGTCGATTTACACACAAAAAAAACATTTTTTTTTATTGCATAGACCAGTTTTTGAGTTATCCAAAACAGGTTTACTTGTATCTCTATGTTGATTAGAAGTCAAGATATTAATATTTTCTTAATGATCACTAAACCAGAAGTACCGATTTAAAGGGACAAAAATATGTTAAAAAATGTGTATAAATACAAATTTATTTTTAAATATTTTAATATAAAACCATTTTATAGAAGCGCAACAGTACAGCTTTTGACTCCATATCAGAAAGTTGCGTGTTTTTATCACGTCCAGGTCCCCAATGTGGTAATTGAAGCTCAAGATACCAGCCCGTGATGCTAGTGTCAAGAGTAACAAAGTAGGGATGACGAATATTTTAGAAACGGTTATTACGTAAGCAATATCAAAAAGCCACAAATCTCAGTGACCAATACTTTTCAAAAATGGGTGTGATTCAAA
>JAOUZG010016644.1:8691947-8744344 GCA_026289955.1 Argiope argentata | reverse complement strand
ACTTAATGTTCAAGTTTTTATATTTTATGATATAAGACTATGTCTCTGTAAAACATAGAGATGCAAATTTATGCAACGAATATTATTAATGAAAATATAAGAGAATTCATCGCTTGCCATTCATTCAGGGTTAATAAATGAAAATAGTATCAAATTACTTTAATAATCTGATACTTAATTATGTGATTGTTGAAGTTGAAGAATTCCACTTAATATCTGTTTAGTCAATTAGAAATAAAAAAAAATGAATAAAACCTTCCAAGATAGCGAAATTTCAACATGAAATAGATATTTATTTTATTAAAAGCTCTATGATATTATTTGGTTACTTACATTAGATATATTCATGTTCATTTTAAACATAATTTAACAAAATCAATTTTAAAAATATTAAGAGGAAATCTGCTATGCATATTTCAATGTATCATGTCAGAACATAATTTCTTGAATAGCAAATATACATAATAACGAATTACTTCTGCAATGCATTTGGCTTCTGAGGTTTTCGTAGTGTTTCTCAAATTGAAAGAGAAATATTATTCAGTTTCCTATTAAAGGTCATGTAAGATTATATCCTTACACTAGGCCCCTCTCTCATATGCTGTCTAAATTTTCCTTCGATGTTTGATTAAAAGAAAATATTTTTTTGAACTAGAAGTCTGTCATCGTTCATGCAATTTATTTAGATAAATGCCAGCATCTTGGCATAGGGGTAGCATGTCTTCCGCATGATCTGGGCGTCCTGGGGGATTCTCATGTGTTCTATCTGCAAGGTGTGTAAGTGTGCCCCCGCCCCTGTAAAAAGGGGCTGTGCAAGCGAATGTGATGAGTGAGTAGCAAAAGCTGTACTCTTGCCCCTAGTTGGAGCTACTACAAAATAAGAGACGCTGATTAGGCTTAAATCGATGACTATTTCACCGAGTTGGCCCATGGTAAGTGCCATAAGAAACAGCAAGTAACAACAACGACCATTTGGATTAATTAAAAATAAATAGTTTTTTATTAATTTAAAAGCAAAAGAATCAGATTTAGCTGTATTGCGGCAGCTTTTACTTTAGCAAGAAGTAGTATATTGTTAATTTGATAACAGCAGTTATAAATATAACATTTTAATAACGAATTAAACCCATTCTAATATAGTTATGACAATTCTAATTCAATTCATTTGAAATATAAGTAAAATAAAGTCTATAAGTAAAAGTCTATATATAAAAAAATTTCAAATCGATTTGAATTTTACAAATTTTGTGAACTAAAGCATTTTGGCTTCTTTCCGAAGTTTCTGGCGCTAAGTTTGGCGTCCTGGCGAGAACTATTACAATACCTTTAATGACTCTATGGCAGAATCTTGCAGTTTTCATCCTTTGAAAGTCTTTAGGGAGTGTATAAAGGCCTATTTCTAACAATTTATCAATCAATTGGCATTGTTATTTCATTGATTAAATGTAACATGCGATCGTTGATGATTTTAGAAAAAAATACTGAGCCTGTCCAAAATTCTAAATCAATCTACGATGTAATGTTTTGATTTCTTTCTTTTTTTGCATTTTCTGAATGAGCTAGTTTAAATTATTAAAGTCTATTGAAAATGGATTTTTTAAAACTTTTATCAACAGTATATGTGTTGTAAATAACAATTAGATAATAAAGGTTTGTTCTATCTTAATTGAAATCCATTAGATTCACGAATTAGTTCAATCCGAATTAATATGCATATAAAATTATTATTTATACCAGAAAAAATATACTGTTCTGTACAATGCAATCAAGATGAAAACATGCCAATAATCGATTACATTACATATGTTAAATTCAATCTGCTTCGATTAATGTATTTACTATTCATATCTCGACATTTGTTTAAACCAATTTCGTTCAATACAACAAACTCAACTAGATCAATTGCAACAAAGGCCGAAACACTCACCTACAATACAACTACTTCTATTTCATACAGCAAAAACAAATCTTGAATCCTTCAACATGATATACACAGACAATCAATTACACTACAAGTACAATGGCAAGAAAGCAAAAGCCCCTATCGATTTCCGGCCTAGGTATTGACTGTGCTTATCGGAGATCTAAAACAACTTCTGATTGATTGGTGCAGATACGATAGAGAAATGGTTTTCTGATCCAATCCGAGTGAATGTTGGCTTGTTTTCTTACTTCAAATGCAAGAAAAACTGGAAATTCGAAAGATCCGGACGCGAATTTTGAGGTTTCTTTGAACAGAAATCTATGTTCTCTGTTACATTTCAAAGTATTTAAATAAAAATATTTTGAAAAGGAATATCAATGGTAAAAATAGAATTGGATTTTGTGTTTTAAGATTACTTTTTTAAGTAGTGTTTTATATAGTTTTTAAAGAATGATTAAAAATAATAAAAGTTTGTTAAAAGCGATCGCAAAATTTCTTCTTTATAAACATGAAGGTTGTACAGCCAAGAATTTTTTTTAATAATTAATCAATAATATAGTTTGCTTTCTTGAAATCTTCTTTTTTCATCCATGTTTTTAATTAATTTTATCAAACATTTTTATTCATACTATTATATCAGAATCCGTAATATACGTGTTTAAACACCTGAGACAAGTATGTTAACTCAGAAATGAGTTTTATTTTTATATATCTTTATTTAAATTGTTCTTAAAGCCAGAATTTTGATGACTAATTTTTCTCTTCTCACTTCTTTAAAAGCCGGAATTTTATATTTTTGTGCATTAATGCATTTCCAATAGCATATGACTTTTTGAATATTTTGTGAACATAACATTAGTTAATTGAATAATTCACTTTAATTTTTGTTATATACATGTGACGTCGCTTGATAAGAAATTTTAAAGGAGGCTTAAGATTCTATAATGTTTATAGGAAGCAAAGTTAAGTTAAAGGTTAAATGTATAAAAAAAATCTGAAAAAGAAAAAAAAATTCTAATTTCTAATTTAAAAGCGTATTTTTTTTAAAAAAAACCATTACTCTCTCCAACTAAAGAAGTAAATCCATAGTCGAGTAATACATGAACAATATTACAGTTTCCAATACTATTTTGAAATTTGATATGAAAACTTTTATTTCATATTTAGAGAATTACGTCACAGGATAGCATAAGACAACGTGAATGTCTATGACACGAGATAATGACGTTATTTTTATAAAATAATTAAAAACTACTTTTTGCTTTTTCAATAGTGCTTTGAATGAATTTGTTTTAGAGTTATAAAAATGGAATTACACTTGGTTCTTTACTCTTTGGTATGCTAATTTTCTGAATTTTTATACTTGTATGTTCTTTAAATAATATTCTTTTCGAAGATTTTTGAGTTTGAGAATTAGTTAATTGGTTAGTTCTATCATGAATTTATTTTATCGGCACCATTCGGGATAAGTTTAAAAAAATAATTTGTAGATTTTATAAGATTTTAAATAACTATTTATAAATAAAAATTTAAGATATAAAAATAATTCATATTTAAAAGAATGACATTTTAATATTTTGTTTAAAGCATATTTTTGAAAAACATTTTCATTTTATCTATTCCAGAAGGAATTATTAAATAAAAAAACATTTTTTATTTGTTTTCAATACACTTTAATAATTTTTTTAAATTAAAATATTTACTTTTGTTAGAGCATTATAATTTATAAAGCGGAATTTATTTTCACAGACAAAATACGTTCATCTGTTAGTATTTTTATTTAATTCCACTTTCTGAAAATATAAGCAGCGTTAAAAATACCAATTCCGTGGAATAAAAAGTTAAGCTATAGATATTAATTCAAATTTAAAAAAAAAGATGGAAATTTTAATGTTTTTCAAATTAAAAAAAGTTCCTTTATTTAATCTATTCAAGAATGAAACATTACTTCTTTAAAAAATTTATTGGTTTTCAATATAAATTTTTAAAAATCAAAATATGTGCTTTAATTTTTTTTAAAGAATTAATTTAAAATTACTTTAAATTTTTTTCAAATCAAAATATTTGCCTTCACTGGACAATCAAAGTGATAATTTTTAGAGCGCTGCTATTTTTCAGAACATACCGGGTGTCCAAAAGGTTCCCGTACTCCAAATTTAAAAATTCATTGTCCATGATTTTTTTTCAAGTATATTAAATTTTGACATAATTGTAATGAAATCATGGACATGCTTGAAGCTTTTTTCAGCGTTCGACTTATCTCAAAAAATTTTTGGCCACCTCGATCCCCTCATCTGACCATCCTGGACTTTTTTCTGTGGATATATTTAACGGACAAAGTTTATGAAGGTGATCCTCAAACAATAGATGATTTGAAAATTGCAATTTCCCAAAGGTTACAAGAAATCACTCCTAGCATGTTAAAACGCGTTTCGAAAAACATGCGCAAATGAGTTCACCTTTGTCTCCAAGAAAGGGGTGGATATTTTGAACATTTATTATAAATGTAAGTTCAGTACTTTTTCCTTTGTTATGTTAAGAGTGCTTTTTATGATTGGCATAAAAATATTTATTTTTAAACCTGTTGTTTTTGAAAATTAAATTCAGAAATCATCAGTACGGGAACTTTTTGGACACCCGGTATATTCACTTAATTTCACCTTCTGTATATACAGGGTTATTAAGAATTTTTTTACTAATTTTGATAAATTTTTATATTTTTTTGTTTCATTAATGTAAAACATATAATCTCGATAGTCTTCAAATTTTATCTCATTTGGATCAATAAAATGCTTTTCAGAGCACTTTGAATTTAGTAACATATTTCTTGCAAACACTTGACGTATACCATGCGTTAAAAACACTAAAGCCATCGAATAAAACCTTTACAACAAACTAGTGTTTCTTGGAATGATTAACTTCCATTCCGTTCACCTAACAAAAGACAACCGAGTGTAATTTCACGATTATATTTTTAGCTTAAATATCGATTCACATCGGAAGTTCAGAGGGTCTAATGAGAGTCTTGAAGCAATGGCACCCGTAAGTATTCATTTTATTCTTATCCTTCGAACTTGCCTTAAATATTTACTGGGCTCTCTGCTTTTGATGAAAATCGATTAAGTCTGAGAAAAACCGCAGCTTTCCTCCATAGTTTGTTGGCTGTCATCGGGTTACTGATAATAACTCGGAAAAGCACGGAAATTTCCGTTATTTCCTGCCACTACGAGAATGATAGATGTCTTCGGAACATTTAGAACACCATTTTTTTATGTTCTTTAAAACTGTTTTATTTATTTTTGGGAGTTATAGTGACAGGAGGTTTAGAACGAGTTTTTGAAGTTTGATTAAAGTTGATGCATGATTTTTCGATTGATTCCAAACTTTTGATTGCGTAATCGTTTGCTGTTTACTTTAATAATTGATATGAATTATGCATCATCACATTTTCATAACTTGCCGGCGATTTTTTGAATTATTTTGCCTATAATTAATCGTTTGTGTATGGTTTTATAATTTTCTTACTAATATATACTTGTTGCATTTATCAATAAAATTTTTCAATCCAATAAAAAATTGAGAGAGTTAGTATTTAATTACAAAACTCTTTACGAATCAAAAATAAATGTCTCGGCTATAATTTAATAAAGCTTTATCTTCTATAATATTGTCCTGACAGGAGAATTAAACCGTTTTTTATATACCTATAATGAGAAATCCTTCAACTGATTTCAGATTTTTGTATAATTATTAAATAATCATTTACTTTATTTTAATAATTTATATGGATTATACATCATTATATTTTCATTGTCGCTTAGCACAATTTTTGAATTCTCTCTCTCTCTCTTTATATATATATATATATATATATATATATATATATATATATATATATAGTTATTAATAAAAAATGTTTACATCCAATAAAGCCCATTTTTAGAATATCAGTAATGAATTACAAAACTCTTTACAAATAAGAAACAAGTGTCTAAATTTCTACATTAATTAAGCTTTGATCGTTCAAAAGTTAGCATGAAAGGAACTTTAAAGATTCTTATGTATAATATCGCCTTTACCAACAATCACCAACGTTATAGTAACTTTTTGGCGACGGATTTAAATTTGTTGATAAAGATTAACGGATTACACCATTGTCTGATTGCGATAATTGGCAGTTTAGCAACTCATTGGCGATAAATCCAAATATGGCGATAAAGTTGGATGGTATAATACGTAAGTATCGGCTTAAACTAAGTTTTAAAGCTTGATTAAAGATGATGCAAAATCTTTCGACTGGTTCCAGTCCTTTGTATAATGATTGCTTAGTCGTTTTTCCTTCATTTTAATAATCATGCATAAAATGTTTTCATAATCTGCTGACAATTATTGAATATACTACTAAAATTAATAATTTGAATACAATTTTTTAAGCTTTTTTTGGCAAACAAATATTAGTTGCTTTTAACTACAAAAATATTTTAAACCAGTAAAAAGACTTTTCAGAATATTAGTTCAAATTACAAAAGCTCTATATCAATCTAGAATCAATGTCTGAGTTACATATATTTGAATTAAACCAGAATCTTCCAAAAATATCAGAATATTACATTTGTAAATTGGATTCGAATTTTTAAAAGTTAATCGATAAATATACATATTTTCTGTTGATCCTTAAGGATCAACTTCCTTATGGATATTGGCTATATTTAATACGGATATTGGAAAATCCTTAATCCTATAAAGTATTTTATAACTATTCTAAACTGTTTTCAATCAATTGTTATAAGAATTTATTATAAAAAATACATGATGGATTCTTTTAGTTTCAGACCATTTAATTTTTGAATATACGAAGTAGAATTCAAATACATAATTAATGTGAAAGCAACAAACTTATAAAGGAAAACAAGTCAGAAACCTGGCCAAATCATTGAAAATTTTTTTTTAATACGAAAATGCTCTTCTTCCTGAAAAAAAAAAAGAAAAGCGCATTTGGTCGGTATTTTTGCAATTAATATGAAATGCAATTAATATAAAGTAAATCTTGTATGATATACATAGTAGAATTAAAAATTAACTGAAATTGTAATGAGTAGAAATCGAAAGAATCTTTTGGGATATGGGTAAAATTGAAGCTATATTTATTTTTGAATTGTGATATTGTTTATAAAAATTATTGTTTGTTTCAACAGGGATTAGATCTTTTGTAAAATAAAGAATATGCATACATCGGAAATTTAATATTTATATTCGATATTGAATGGAATGTTTACAATTAAATAATTCTAAAAAAATATTTTTAAATCAACGTTTTAGCCAAATCGATTTATAACCTAAATGCGTTGGATGGTATGATTATTTAATTTTTAGTCTTATTTAGAAACCATTTTAAATCTTAATGAATAGACAAACAGCATTATTTATCGTCTGTAGAAATTTTCATTTTAAAAATCCGCTCCATTTAAGGAATTAGACACCTTACTTTATCATGATAAATTTGAAAAGAAATTGTGCTCATTTGCAGATTTGAAACATCTGATTTGAAAATGATGAAAATAAAAATAAGGCGTGTCTATTTTGTTTATAAATTATTTTAATAATAAATAGAAATATTTTTATGGAAAACATTAAATCTTTCTCACTTAAAAAAATATCGTCAGTCAAAATTTCTATTTAAGAGAATAAGAAATTAAAGCAAACGATTTTTCTTTCAGCGCTTTCTGTCCTTCTACCAGATGAAAGCCATTCAAGCGAAAACTAAATTAGTTAATTTTTTTTTATTTTATTCAATGCGATTCAAAGTTTACGTCTAAAGCGTAATGATGCGTTGAATATTTACAATTTTTTTCTAGTTTTCTCTACTACATCTAGATCTACTTATTATACGGCCCTTTTGAATAATTAAATCGTTTATTCAAAATGTTTTAAGGAAATTGAAAGACCATTTTTGAAGAAAATATTTATTCCATTTTTTTTTTTTTACTCTGAAGAGAATTTTTTTATGTCTGTTTTATTTATTTTCTTTCCCTTCTTTTTTTTCGTAAAAAGAAAGCAAAATTGCTGGGAAGGTTAAATACGTATTTTATTTAATGTCTCGCCCTAATGAAATCATTTCAAAACTAATGTTTTTAAAGAAGACATGAACTGTAAATAAAGTAAGAAAGAAAGAACATTTTTCATCATTGGATTTTTCGCTTTTTTTTCATGTATAATCTTAAACGAGTATTTTACAAATAAAAATTAATTAATTAAAACTAGATAACATAGAAAAATGAGCAAGAAATGTCTTTCAAAAGAAATGTTAGTTCTGAAATGAATCTATAACAACAGGTTTCGATTTTAATGATGAAATTCTTATTATGATAAAATATTAATTTAGCCCTTTACTGCATGAATTAATAAAGCATTAAAAAAATTGTTTCACTTTAGAAATAGTTTTGTTTAATTATGAATAAGACATATTGAAAGAAAAATAATGAAACAGTTATATATATATATATATATATATATAACAGAACCATATATGGGCTCGTATATAGTTCAAAAAATAGTTGAAAATATATATGGACTCATATGAGGTTAAAGGCCCATATGAGGTTAAGGGTTTAAAAATGATAATATCTTTATCAGGCATAATATATTCGCAGGAGTTTTTCTTATTAATAATATATCTTCATCTAGTTTTTTCCATTCTAAAATATTATTTTGAAGTTAAAACTGAACTGAGTTTATCATCAGGTTTACTATAGATAACCTCTTCATATAAACATCTCCAACAAATCTATAAAACTTGCTAGAAAAATAAGTTTACTTGTTCTTTTATGCTAATGTAATTTTTTTTTATTTTATCTTGTAATTTTATTTAATTGAAAATATAATTTATTAAATAGTATAATTATGTATAATAAATTAAGAGAATTTTCCTACCTTAAAATATACATTTTATAAGAATTAACCGGTGAGAGTTGTTTCCCCAAACTTTTTGGAAAACTCTGTAGGAAACGTGTTATACCATAGAACGTATTGTATGGCACTCATGTAAATAACCTTCGGTTCGAAATTAATAATTTTACTCACTCTACCATGTTATCCTATTGAATCACTGGCGAGTTATTTGGCGATTAAAAATTTAATTGTTTCATTTTCTTTACTGTCTGATAAGATGACACCTTCTATTTAGGGCATATTTTCTCATTCAGTTTCTACTATTATTTCACTCTCTCTTTATATATATTTATATCTTTTTCAAATTTTCAATCGTCACTAAAATACTTTTTTTTTCAAATCAAGTTCAAGTAAAATTTTTTAAACTTATAGTGGATGACATTTAATGTTAATACAGTTTTTTTCAAATATTATTTCATTAATTTTCTTATTAATTAATTAAAAACTAACTTTCTCGTCGAAGATCTTCATTTCCCCGACACCAAATAAGTAAACTATTCAGTTTGTTTCCCCCCCCCACGCTAATGAGGTTAGGTTTAATATATTTTTGACCGATTATTTTAAATGACTCTGTTTATTTTCATAATGATGGATGCATTTAGAATTAAAAATTGTTAATTAATCGATTTTTCATATTCATTTTGAATTAAAATAATACAGAATAAATAATTAAAATAATACAGAATTAAATTTCGAATTAAATAATACAGAATAAAGTAAATTAGAAATTTCTATTCTGGAATTGCTTACCCCAATTGGTGTAAAAAAATCACGCCTTTTGCGTTGACACTATGGAATCCTCAATTGGCGTCGAAAATTCATCGCTAGCATAATTTTTTGATAAATTATTTATAGTAATTGCAATTGTTTGGTCAAGATAGTCTGGTTGGTTTGGCTTTGGATTCGCATCTCTTGGTTTGCGAGTTCGAACACTATTTATAGAAAAGAGAATGAAAATTGCCAGGAAATTTACTTTCTATTTTCCCGTTTAATATTGTGATTCTGTCATATTTATATACATATTTATATTAATTGTAATTATTTAATAAAAAGTAACTACAAAGTTTTCTTGGTTAACATAAGTAGGAATTGATTTAAAAATGATTTTTGTAGTACTTGTTTTGATTCAAATGTAAATGCATTGAATTTGACTTATCTATGTACTGAATTATAATCCCTATAATTTATTTTTTGCTTACAATCGTCAAAATTCGATAAATAGATTCACGTTTGTCATATGGTCGAACCAATTACGCGTTAATCCTTGGCGATCGGTTAGTAGCGGCAGCCAGGTTAATCCCTGTTGCTAAAAACCGCTTGTCAAAATTAATCCCTGGCAAGCGGAGAACTGAATTTGTGTATTAGGCACGTTTTTACCAACCAATTGAGACAAGAATTTGACACGAAAATACAATTTTTGTCACAAAATCACATCAAATTTAATATGTTGAAATCAGTGAGTTTTTGAGCAATTGCGTTTAGATGTTTTTGAAAGTATAAACCGACTGTCGGTCGACCCCAAATTAGAATTCACAGTTTGATTAGTGTCTATACTGTATTTGATCAAAATTTAAAAGAAATGAAAATTTGGGACAATTAGAGTATATCAAATTCCATTCATCTTGCTTAAAGCGATTTTGAATTAAATTTGTTACAGACATTAAAAAAATGTTTATTAAAAATTCGTTAAGATCTGGAATCTCACTTTTTTTCCCAATATGAATCTTCAATTTAGAAGTAAATTGATGTATGAATAGAATTCTATCTTTTTATGTATTTTTCTCTTTCTCTCTCTCTATATATTCAATTCAGACAACAAGTTCTTTGCAGTTTTCAACTACTATGTTTACTGATCACCAGAAAAACAGATATAATTCCAAAGTTATCTTTTTAAGGACTCAAGGAGGCCTAAAGAGGCAAAATTCTTGAAACTGAATTTTTTCAAGGTTGCACTTATTAATTTATGCTTTATTTTTTTATAAGTAAAAGTACAAAGTTTTCATATTTCAGCAGTTTCTGCTTTAGATATAACCCTTTGCAGTCCAAAAATTATTAGATGCAAAATTATTCACTTAATACGAAGATTTGCTTATTGCTATGAAAAACAAATATATATAACTCTTTTCAGTTGAATTTCTTTGAAAAATTAATCTACATCTCTTAACCATTATGTAGGGATTTTTTAACAATTAAATTTGAAAAATAAATAAATAAAACGTCAAAATGATGCACAGTCTTGAATGTTGAGTGACACTCGACCTCAGACCGCAAAGGGTTAATTTTAGAAATGGAAAATAGTTAAATGCATTAGCCCCTTAACCGGTTTGCCCGTACGCCGTACGTGCATCGATTTATCGAATTTTGATAGTGGTAAACAAAAAATAAATCGTTCATAACAATTATAATTCATTAGTAAAATGACTTCGAATACGTAGATAAGCCAAGTATTCCATAGATTTCCATTTGAATCAAAATAAGAAAATATTCCCAAAATAGAAGGTCTCATTTTATTAGATAGTTAGGAAAATAAACCAGTTAAGGGTTTAGTGAAGATTTGAAAGAACAGCAGTCAAAACCGAAGCCTAATAATGCAAGCGATGTTAATCTTTTCCTTACTAGACCTTGTTTTTGCCAAAGCAGATAAGAACCAATGTAGTCGAATAGCAGATATTCATTGTTTACTATTTTTATAAAAGAATTCTTATTATCTAATTTTAACAAAAATTATTTTCTTTGTAAATATTTATAAACTGCGATCTATGATATATTTTACAATAAATTTCTTTAAAATGCAATCTAAATTTGATAACACCAATTTTGCAATTAAAATTATGCAAAAAATGTTTTATTAATTCATGATCAATTTAACTAGAATTTTATAGAAGCCTAATTTATTCCGGAATTTTTTTTTAAAGTTTCTTTTAAAGATCACAACTTTTTTTCTTCTTCTTGCGGTATTCACAGTCGGAATAAAATTTCTGTTTTACATTTATTATACATTTAAAAAAAATCAGCCAATTCTCGCCAATATGTTGCTTTTGACATTTCATTTTCTAAAATCCCGTCGATATCTGAATTTTTCATGTAGATGCAGTTTTCCTACTTGATGTCTGACTTCCAATTTAAATTTTTAAAGACCAAACTAGAATATTTCCACGTATTAAGTTTTTATGGAATTTTCTCATGTAGTCTCATTTAGATAACTACAAATAGAAAAAAGATGTCAAACAAATGTATACAAAAATAAAGATGCATTTTGAGATTTTTTATTTTATTTCATGAAATATGTTATAATATATCAAGCTTAGAAAAAGATGATTCAAAAAATAAAACTTACTAAATTTTAAAACGTAGAAAAAAGTTTATGTAAAAATGACATCTTAATAATGTATATTTAAAAAAAATCCTAAGTAATTATATTTTATAATAATGATAACTTAGGTAAAAAGTCTGAACAGCATATAGAATTTTAAATTTCAACGTATGATAAGTTTTTAAAGATTTTTGAATTCTAAATATTTTTATATCTAAACTAACCTGCTTCATTTTGCTTATTAAACTTTTTTTTCATAATTATTTATTCCTTTGAATTAAGACCAAAGGATAAAATTTCAATGGAGTGACTAACAAGCGCAACCAATTCATTTGCTGCATTTTCAAAAAATTTCCACTAAGCAAATTTTTTTCTTTTAAAATAAAAAGACCATAAAATCTTTTCCAATTAAAATATCACGGTATATAATAAAAGCGGCTGCGTTAAAACTAAAATGTATATATTATTCACGGTATTTTATTTCCAAGAATGGCAACTGGAAAGTATCGCTCGTCAATTGTTCGAAAATGAAGCAGCTGTTCATTAGGCTTAGAGTTAAAATGGCGGCATATGAATAATAATAAAATAAAGAATTCCAGAAAAGTCGTCTGCTGATTAAAAGCGACAAAAGTTCACTTCATCATTTTTGTTCACATCAAATTAGATACGGCTTCGTTAGATAGCGCTAGATTTAAGGAATTAGAGTGCAGTTTTCTTGGACTCAATTAAAAAGGGTTGCAAATGAGTTAGAGGAACAAGCGTTTGATTTATTGGATTGAAATGAATCGAGACTCTGATTGAAGCGTGAGTTCTTTTCATTATTTTTTTTTCGTTGCATAAAATGAATGGTTGGCAAAGTTCTAGGTAGACCAATTACTATCGAGTGACATCGAATTTATCCTTGCTTTTGTGCGCGGTCTTATCAAAGGGTGCATGTCGTCGAATATAAGGAGCATTACTAATGTCTCTGCTAGAAAGTTACTCGTGATTTATTCGTTTAGTTCTTTGTAATTCTCACAAATAAATAAATTTACTCTTGATCTTCAGAAGAGATTAATGTGAGTTGACTTCTGTACAAAGATTATACAGAAAAGAAAGTGTTGGAAAGAACGGAAATAAAAAAAAAATTAAACATTTAAAGAATTAAAAAAAATTTTTTTTGAAAAAGAAGATGTGATAACTATTATCATATATCACAAATTTTCAAATATTGGTTTTTGAAATCCTCCCTTAAAGAATTAATGCTATATGGGAACTTAAAAGATGCATAAAAAGAACTTTATCAAACATGGCTTGGAAAAATCTTATGTCTGATTTTTTTCCTTAATTGGTTGTCTTTTATGCATCACACTACGCATAATTTGAAATAAAATGTCGGTTGAAGTGAAGATTAGTGTACCCCCTCCGAGTTTGTCGCCAATATAGCAATCCAATACAACAATCTTCTAGCAACAATAATGTTGTTTTATTTACTATTTTTAACAATGGCTGAGTTGAACATAAACTAAGACTATTTTAAGAAAAATTTTAAAATAAAAAATGTAACCATTTTTACTTTAAAATTTAAAAAGATTAAAATGAAATTTGCTATGCATATTTCAATGTATCATGTCAGACCATAATTTCTTGAGCGGCCAAGAACCCCTGTGCTCGTTCAAGTTAAATTATATTTTTATTCATTTCAATTGTTTCGTTGAATGAGTCACTTTAGTATTGCAAAGGATCCAAAAAACTTTGTATTGCATTTATTGTATTAAAAAAATATCACATTTCCTACTTATTTCATTTTATATAATCACGTGTTCAAAATAACATTTTTCCAGGTTTTATTTGCTGTAGTCATTAACTTATTTTTTAAATATTTTGTAAATGTGATGGCAACGCGTTATTAAAAGCTGATTTTTTTGAGATGCTCGTGCATATAATAACATTTTTATTTTTCATCTACGGATTTTTGTTGATGCCAAAAACTTCATCTCAAAAACAACATCATGTTCTAACATGATAATAATAATAAAAAATATCAATTAAAGAATTTTGTTTTTATTACAATTAAAAGAATTTTTAAAACTAATAAGACACTGATATTTTATTTTTAATTTGAATACGAACAAAAAATCTTTATTATTTTGTTATTTTTAACAGTCAAAATGAGCTTTAAAAAATCGTTTGAATTCGTATCTCACGAAATCGTCGGCATTTATTACTTTAAAAGTCAGATACAGTGGAATTCTTCGGAGTTCTGGTAATTTTATTTTTTGCTCTAAAGCTTGGTTTTTTTAATAATTTGTTATGTTGGTAATTGTGCAAGAATGGATATCGGGTTAATGGAATGGAAAATATTATTTTGAACCTGCAGAATGGATGAAGGGTGAGTGGAATATATATTTTTTACAAGTTGATGAAATTAGGAAAGGATACTTGTTTAAAATTTGTATGGAGAATGGTTTGATTGCTTCTTCCTCCATTTTTTTTTTCTTCTTTTGATTATTACTGTTCTTGTTATCCACACAGTCCTTATGTTTCCTTTATATTTATTTTTTTATTTATTTTTGGTTGCCAAAATTGCCAAAAATATGTTAGTAGTAAAGAAAATAAAGTGTTAGAGATAGATTCAAACAACGTGTACTACAACTAGTAATTAAATAATCTTAAATGATCTAATGGGATCATTTCAAGTCAGTAGAATTGTGTTTTTTCTATTATTTACGAAATATATCACTGCATAGTTCCAGCATGAAATGTCAAGAATTATTACTATCTTTAAAAAATGACACCTCTTTTGGAACTTAAAAACTATCAATTTTACAAGAAAACGATGTTAGTTATTCTATCGCTCAATTTTTCCAATTTTTATAAAAGTCTTTGATTCTTAACACTCTGAAAGTTATTGAAGAAATGTTAAGCTGTTAAAATCTATCATATTTTTTTTTCACTTAAGCCATACTACTTTTTATACTTACTCAAGAATATTTCTTTCTTTTTTCACCGTACCTTTATCGTTTTCTTTTTAAACTCCATTTTTACCATTAATGCATTTAAGAGATCAAAGAAATTTCAAGGTTCTTAAGAGAAGCTTTTTTTAAGTAATCATTTTTTTTAAATGATAAGGTGGTTCAAGAATTTTTTTATTTTTTTTAACAGCTTTGAATTTTTACTGCAAAAGATATCAAAGACAAAATATTTTTTTATTCTGTTTAAACCTTGAATCTAATTGGGACAACATCAGATTTTTTCTGCAGACGATTCTTCAATATCCGATAGACAGGAGTGAACGATTGATGTTAGATCAACCTTGGATAAAGTAATATTGAATTAAAAATAGTTCTGAATGTTTGGCAACGTTTTATCTAGCGCTATTTTCAAATGTTTGTCTTTTGAATGTATTTTTTTTAAGCAGGGATATTTTGTATTAATATTATCAACTTCCAAGTAAAAGAATTCTGTACATTTAAAATATCTTAAGAGATATTTTTGATTATCGGATTAAAATTTTCAAATGAAACATTCAAATTTAAGTATTTATTGGAGTTTAAAAACATGTAAAAAATCAAGTAATGTTTAAATTATAAAATAAAATAAACTGGAGAAAACGCCTTACGCAGAAAAGTAGCTTTCTTTTAATTTTTTTAAAAATAAGGCTTAACATTTTAGGAAATATCAGTAAGAGAAAGATATAATTTTCAAATTATTTATTCACTTTTTTCCAATCCAGAATCCCATTACTTTCTCTTTAAGGCACACAAAAATAAAAAGTGTTCAATTACACTGCATATTACTTAAAATTTGAATTGTACCATAAGTGCATTGGAAAAAGTTCACAAAATTTTAGATCAAATCTTTAAAATACTAGATGAAAATGCATTTTACAGACTTTATATATATATATATAAAGACCAAAAATAAAAATAGAACAATTTCATAAGCCTTAATCTTATCATAAATTAATTTATGAGTAGTAAATTTCGACTATTATGGATCTGACCCGGTAACTATATTATTAAAAGAAAAATATTGAAAAAATATAAAATATTAAAAAATTATTAAAATAATTCATATATATTTAGAGAGCGCTTATGCTGCTACTGCTTTTTGGAATCCCTGCCTGATGGTGACCTTTGAGAAAGTCATCATTCCGGATTTCTTTTACATGTAGAATTCTACTTTAGATTATCACTGCTTTCGTTTTTGCTCACTTTTATTTCTACTTTAGTTACGTTCGTCTATATATATGTGTGTGTATATTAAAATCCTTTCAAAAGAGGCGTTCAAATGAAAAGATAGGAAAAGTGGTAACAGCATAACTTGTTAACATATATACCTATACCTCCATTGGAGAACCAAGCAAGACATCTAGGGCTGTGTTTGGTGTCCGCGGCGTAGATCGATGTGCAAAAGAGAGCAGAAACCATGCAAATGGCATACCTTGTTGAATTACTCGAATACAAAAGAACCATTAAATCCGATGTGCACTACACAAACTACAGGTTCATCAAAAACAGGAGATGGAGGGGAGGGGGGAAGCAACTCAGAGATCGCCCTCGGACCGTGATTCACAAGTTCATCCTTTTCTAAATGGCTTTAGTATTGCTTTAAAACGAACTCTAATAAAACTACACTAAATTAAGTACTTACTGGATATTTTACTTTCTATTACATAGAAGAGAAGCGTACTCTTTTAGTTAAGTCGATATTTCCAGAATTTGTTTCTTAAAAAAAACATCCCATGTTATTATTTCACAATCTTCACTTTTTCGCATAGACAAATTTATATGGATATTTTTATTTTCTTAACTAAATTAATGGTTAATTTATATGGTTATAAATTTATTATGGCTATAATAAATTTATGTGGTTAGTTTTCTTTTTCTTTTCTTAACTTTTTAAAATGTATTCATACACCCATTGATAGACAAACAGTCTACAGGTTAACGTATTTCTAGAATTGGATACGTATCTATAGTTTTATTAATGAAACGATTTATATTTTTTGAGTTACTGTGTTCTGATATGAAAAATAGATCGATAGTCTGTTAACTTTGTAATATACTAGATACAAAACTGGTACAAATATGCAATCTTTGAAACAAAATGTCATGCCAAATTCGACCAATCATCTTGCCAGGTAAATGACTTATTATCGTCACATACTGTATACATTTGGCTAAACGTAAAGCATATTTAACTTTTCCCGTTAACAAAATTAAATAATTCAAATTCTATTTTTGTCAAACTCTTTTGTCAATGATCTAAACGATCGAAAGCGGATTTTTGGCAAATAAAATATTTTCATATTAAATGCTTTGTAAACGAGAATTTTTTAAAGAAAAAGTTCTAGTTATTTTAAAAGTGAAAGTAAATATACATGTAATTTTAAGGGAAAATAATTTTTATTTATTTATTTGCACAATTATTTTCCTCTTCATCATATAAATAACACTCTTCACAAAGAGATTAACGCTACTGGTCTCAACGGTCACGATCTGTCTTTGTAAAGAAGCGACGTAAATTCCTGAGCTTTGATCAATTGAAACATCTAACAATTCAGTAGATCCGATTACACTTCAACGACACTAGAATTAAAGCCGTCCTTCGGGACCGACTCGATGAGTTACTAAAGTGTTTTGATGTTCTAAACTTTGTAAATATTTGACTGTTGTTTTGAATTAACCCTGGTGTGGATTTAACGACAGTATCGTGTTTAAAGCGAATGCTATAATGTTTAGGAATGAAATTATGTTAGTAAGAAGCATTAGTTTCTGACTAGGCGAATGGTATGTCTGCATTAATTACGTCTTTCTGTATCCATTAGACAAATTTGCTACTTAACACTATGTACTCTATATACTTTGGAAATAAGAAAATAATGATAATTAAAATGCAAAATAATTTAAACATTGCTGGCTTCTTAGTTTTGAAATAATTTAATTGTGACAAGTTCTTGCTAAAGGAATATAATTATATAAATAAATCTATATAAATAAAAATGAATCGCCAAAATATGTCGCTGAGCGCAAAACTCGAGAACGGCTCACACAATTAGACGATTTTTTTTATTTTTATATATTTTAATTAAGATACGAGGAAGTTCTTGCAGAGAAAAAAAACAAACGAAATTGCTTGGTAAATAGCAAAAACGACATTTTTCTTACTTTCCAGAAAAAAAATCTTCATTTCCCCTCCTTCAAATTAGTATAGACTTCAGCTTGTTTTTCTTTTTAAGCTAATGAAGCCAAGTTTATAGTCCACCTCCCCATTGTTGGCGCTCGGCGGTAGAGTCGAAAACTTCGAAATAGCAGCAAATGGGGAGGGCAAGAAAACGAAGCGGCTAATCAAGGTTGACATAGTTGGCGAATTATCGAGAAATTTTTTTAGCAATCAGCGATTTTTTTTCTGAGCTTTTTGATACAATATTTAAGAAAATAAAAAGTTGCGGCTAATGAAATAATATTGCAGTTATATGGCTGAATCAATCATTTAACATATGATTTAATTATTATATGATTAAATTATTTCCCCATTACTATTATGAATCAAGGTAGTTGGCATTTGCATATACAGTTTTAGACTTTATACATATTCCCAGGTACAGTTGGAAACGTTTGAAGGGAATTCGAACGCAATTTTTATTCAGAATATCGATGACATTTGGATAAATGCGAGTACATTGTTATAAGAAAATAATCCGTAAAATACTCAAGTACTTCCTTCCGAAAAGTAATTCGTTTTTCTTTTTTTGCTAAATATGTATTGCAAATTTTTTGAAATAATTTAATTGAAAGTAAAAGGCTGTTGCTTCTCTAATTTTTGACTGAATTTAGATAGTTTTATTGAGTGCCCGTGCAAGTACTCTAATGTTTCACACATAAATGTCGTTTCTATTATCTTTAAACTATACAAACTTTGCATTGGTATAGGCTTAAACTAATGCATCAAAATAAGAAAAATTGGATAAGTTTTCGATTACTAAACGTCGGCCAGATAATAATACAAATAATAAGCTGCACTGATTCAATGCAAATTTCAAATACAATGAAATGTTAATCCTGAAATTAAGAAAGAAGATCCCATAATATTTGGGAAATGTTATTATTTATTGTCATATCACTAAAAAATTTTCAATACTATAACACAGAGATTGTAAAAACTACTCGGATATTTCCGGTTTTCTTAAATTTTTCAAACATTTAATATACAGAGATATTTAGCTATTAAATCAGATTAATTGGTAATTCGATTTTTCTCTATCATTTTAAAATTATGTCAAAATATCACCTATAGTTAGAATATATATTGGTTTATCGATAAATAAATTAAAACTTATTCATTTCTGAATTGTTTTTATTATTTAAATATATCCAATCTCTGAATCCTTAATTATCTTAACACAATAATTTAAAAAGTGCTAAATTCACTCAAATGTTTGAAGAACGCTTCACAAACGGCGAGAACAAAGCTTTCGCACTTCAAAATGCAATTTCTGCCCAATTCCAAAGATTTTTCTCTCTCTTTCTCTTTAAACCTTCAAATTTTCGCATTTCTGTGAATAGAAATTAATTTAGAATTGTTATAAATCTGCAAATTTGATGTTTAGACCACATACTAAAATTCACACATTCAGATTTTCAGATCAAAAGTTAGAGAAAAAAATCTTTATTTCCTTATATAATAAGCTTCGATATTATTTAACAAGTTTCCTATTAGTCAGGTGAAATTCAATGTTACTACGCAGTGGCTTTCAGAACAAGTCAATTCCTTTTCAGAGATATTTTTTGCCTTAATTTTAACAAAAAAAAATTATTATTTGAATATTAACAATCTGAAATATTGAGATCTCAAAATTATTTAGGTGTCATAAGAACTGTTAAGGCAAAAAGCTATATATTCTGAAAAAATCTATATAAAGCTATATATTCTGAAAATATTTTCATTAATGAATTACCATTCATTAATAAGTTAATGAATATATTTTAGAATAAATTATCATTCTTAAATATATTATTTTATAAGATATCATTGATAAAAATTGCGATTTTTTTTGCTCCCTGGATAAAATTACAAAAAAAAAAAAAAACTATTTACAAAAATTAATATTACATGGTGGAATGGTTAATACCCAGTATGTCTCCCAGATGATGCAATACTGTTCGTGCAATGCCTAGGCATGCTGAGTATCAAATTATTGATCTGATCTTGGGGAATATTACACCATTCATCAATCAATGTTCTTCGAAGTTCCGGTTGACATGTAGGAGGTGGTTGATGAGCTGCAACTCGTCGGCCAAGCATGTCCCACACATACTCTACTGGATTGGTGAGAATACTGGCTGTCCATACGGGGGATATCCTTTGGTTGAAGACATTTGTTTAAGAAGTTTGCACATCAAGGACGGGCGTTGGCATCCATTAACATGAATTCTACACCGATAATACTCCGAAACAAACGTACATGTTATTCCAGAATGACATTCTTTGGGTCATAACTATACGGTTGTTGCACTAAAAAACTTATAATTTTACTACGAATTATTTTCGAACAATTTTTCTTTGCCTGTATTCCTTATATATCACTGTCATTGTGACGTACCATCGTTGTAATATGGTGACTTCCTGCAATTTTCATACGATTTTTGAAGTCATATATGCATTTTAGAGTTAGATTTCAGCGTGACTCTGAAATATCCTTTATTCATGGGTATGAGTGTAAAATGGAAATCTCTGAGAAATTTATGACATTAATGACTAGTCAGATTCTATATCGACAAGATTACTGAAGCTCCAAAAGAAGGTGCGTCTAGAATATTGCTTCAGTGTCGCTTAAGGTGGACTCGCTGTCAAATTCGAAGTCGTATTCAGCTGAAACGGTTGCTTCAGAATCGTCCGAGTCATCACCTACAACGAAATTAATCTCGTCAATAGTTTGTTCTACTAGATTGTCAATTTCCCAATATTTTTTTTTTCAATATTTTTGACATGGTCACAAAAACTCTTCCATTCATTTTTCTTTACGTTTTGAAGACCATTTACAGCCAGATCTCTTAGCGCTGTAAGGTTCAACTCGCCATGAACATTTCTGCTCCGCACATACTTTTTTGTAGATGCCCATGCCATTTCGATGGCATTTAAATCGCAATGGTATGGCGGAATTCTTAAAACATCATCACCATTTGCTTTTAAAATTTCATCCACACAAAACCTCTTGGATGGAGGGGCGTGGGAAACAACTAAATCATATAAGTCAGTCTCCCGCATATTAATATCAAATTGAATATTATGTAACCATTGAATATTATCTAACCATTCCGATAATTTCTTTTTTGTGGAGTACTTTGAAGGTACAGGATTTAACACTTTCATGTGATAAGAAGCGTTGTCCATGCAAATCACACAATTTGGAGGAATATTAGGTAGAAGTTTTTCTTTCAGCCACTTCGAAAAGTTATCGTAGTTCATTTGACCATGATAATCTCCCTTGGCTGTTCCAGACTGAAAAACTAAGCTTGCTCCTTCTATAAAACCATCCTGGTTTCCTGCATGAACAACGATCAAGCGCTTCCCAGCAGTATTTTTAGTGACAGCTCCAATCTTGTCGAGCTGCCAACACTTCCCAAATGACAAGTTGCTGCCGATCCAAGTTTCATCTAAATAGATAATAACTCGTTTGCTATCCCTGTATTTTCTAATATCTCTTAAATACCTGTACTTCCACTGTACGATGTCAGGCCTCTCCATTACAATTTTCCTTTTATCTACAGATCGCTTCCATCTAAAGCCAATTTTCTGTAGAACACGTCTAAGTGTTTCCACCTTCCAGGGAAAATTGATCTTTTCCTTAACAGCGGGCAAAAGAGTTCGTAAAGAAGGCACTTCATTTCTGACATAAAATTCACTGACAGTTTGTCTTATAACACACAAGTCAAACTCATCCAAACTGGTTGAAGAACAAATTAGCTTTCCGATGCGTCTTCGTTTCGAGGGCGACTTTACATGGCCAGTATCCTTTATTTCCCGCTTGATACGATTAATGGTTCGAGTCGAAACACCAGTTGCTGCCGCAGCTCTTTTGATCGGTTGAGAAAGTGGAATACTTAATTGGTTTTGAGAACATTCATTTTCAAAACATCTCAAAGCATTCAAAATTATTTTCCTTTCTTTGGAAACGATACGATTCCCAGGCATTATAGCAATGATGTTTAGATAGATGCAAATATAATAAATTGGGAAAGCAACAATAAACGCAAGCACTTAACAAGTCGTAAACTAACAATGACGCTTCCCGAAGATAACGTCTTTCGCCAACACATGAATATAGCAACCCTGGCTTATCTCATTTCCAACCGGTTTTAAAGTGGACTTGTCCGAAGACGAACGCCAACAATCGTGAGGTGGACTATAACAGGTTTTCGACAGATTATTTTGCCTGGTTCTGTTTGTTTTTTTAGTGTTCAATTCATTTAAAATTAAACGTTGGTAATTCCTAGACTTTTTTGATCCCTTCTGAAGTACTATTTAATTAAAATAAAACATAATAAAGGAAATTAAAAATTTCTAATCTGTATTACGTTACACGAATTGACGTAGAAAATTCACGCATTTGCGTTGCCCCAGTTGGCATTGAAAATTCATGCTTTCGCAGTCTGTTGTAATTGTTAACAAGTGTGTTTTTCTTTTAATTAAAAGTTTAAAAATCATGTGCGAAATACTGTTGCAACTATCTCAACCTCGATCGATTAAAGAAATAGACTTGACTTAATTTGAAAGAAATACGGGCCTGATTTGCTGTTTTGCTTTATTTGAAGTACACATTGTAAATTGTTTTTAGTTTAATTGTGTGCTTTTCTATGCATAGTAAATCGCTGGTAAAACCTAGTAGATAATAAATTTGATTTTCTGTCTAGGTTTAATCCATTTGGTACCATGATCCCATTAGACAATGATGAAATTTTACATTTGTCACTCGGCGCAAAAATATATTTGGAACCCCTGAATGTTTTTTATTCTCTCTCTCTTTCTATATATATAAATCAAAATTATGAGTAGCAGAAAGTGTCGATAATGTACTACATTTCTTTACAACAAAACGAACAAATTAGAAATTTGTCTGCTATTGGAACAAGCAAAACAGAGTTTCTATATTTGAAAAAATTACATCATATTTTTGGTTTGTTTTTTGTATTGTAGTGAGGAATCGTACATAATTATGTAATGTAGATATTATATTAATGATATGTTGCATATATCATTACGTACTTTCGTTTCTTTATTGAAGATATTTTATTAATCACATTATAACAATACTCTTTTTCAAAAATATCAAATATTTTTTAAAAAGCATAATTTAAACGTAATTATGCTGTTGCACAGCTTTCCGAGTGCATATATACCTGATCCGGTCAAAAATTAAAAAAAAAATCATCTGATAATGAATTAATAAATGATTCTTTTACAATTCAAGGCAAGACAGTAAGAAACCCATCTACTATTTTATAGATTTGTTTTGGATTGTACTAATTAAAGGTAAGGTTTGGTTCAAAAATAGAATTTTTTATAAATATAAAGAAATAATTTTTATATCACTTAAAAATTTTGATTTGATTTAATTCAAAGCCTCTTAAACTAAACAGCATGACCTCATGTTCTCTGATGCGAATCCTTTCATACTGCTGAAGAAAATTTATACCTATAATAAATAAATTTGACAAAATTTGGATAAAATTTTAATACGTGTCATTAATAGTTTTCAGCAGCTTTAATTTTTTATACACTTACTTATTTTTCTATCAGAATACATAATTGCATGACGAAAGCTGTAAAAAAAATTAGTAATGTTCTATTTTTAAATTTGAGCCAATTTAATACTTTATTTTTTCTTGAGATATAAGAAAGCAAATCTTTTTAGTTGCATCCTATTTAATTTTAAATTATCTTAAAATTTACATCAATACAGCTTTAATCTAAATTTTGGCTTCTAAACAGAGAAAAAAAACTCATTTTTTTACGAATTATTAATACAAAATTGGAGCCAGAATAGGCTAGGCTGAAAATTTGGTACCGTACTAGAATTGAATTAACTATCCATTAAGCAGAACCTATTAGTTAATGCATTTAAGGATATTGTGCTAATAGCATATTAAGTAAAAAATTAGCAAGAAAAGTGTACTAAATTCATTATTTAAAAAATACATGTTTACGATGTTTTATGAAAAAAAAAGAACATTAAAAGCTGCTATCTGATTTATTAATTAAAAGACTTTCATTAACGATTTTTTAAATACGTTTATCTTATCTTGTTAGAAAAATAATTATGAGAACAAACATGCCGTTAGCTGTACGGTAAACAAAACCAAACGACGAAATAACACTTAATGTATTCTAAGCCATATTTTCATATTAAAAAAGGGGGGTTCATTTTTTTATATTATACATTTTTAGGTCCATTAGGGATTTTTTCCATTAGTAGCAATTTTCATTCAATTCAATTCAAAGCCCAGTATGAAATGTAAGTGAGGGCAAAAAAAAAAAAAAAAAAAAGGAAAAAAATCAATTATGCGCCAACTCTTGGCAAAACGAATGCAAATTTGCGGAAGGAGTGCAAAATAAACAATGCAGGAGTCTGAACTGGACCGAGTCATTCATGTAATATCCAACGAGTTCATTTTTATGCGAATGAGCAGTCAGAACCGTTTTCTATTTATTAATGACTATTCCCCACTCTTGCCATCCTTCAAACACCAATGCACGCTATATGGCAGAGAACACTTCGTGCCCGTAAAAAAAAAATGAGTACGCGTTAATCTCCTGCCTGCTGATTCAAGTACCAAGTAATTAACAACATGGTGGGTGAAATATGTGCATATAAACGGTTGGACTAGGGGAAAAAATTATGGGGGATACTTATGTCACGTGATTTTGGAGAATGAGGGGGGTGGGGTATGGAATGAAGCACTCAAAGGAGTGGGTTGTCGAGTGGCGGAGTGGGGGCCGTGACAGTTTTGCATATTTTGATTTCATGCATATTTGTGTCCCCTTCCCAGAAAAGCCCCCTCTGACTCTCTTCGGTATTAAAGTATTGAGTGAAATGGGGGATTTGGAGAGTTTATTTTTATTTCCAGTAATATGATGCAATAGTAAGGGGACGGGAAATGAAATATGGTTGGTATTTTTTGGGTGTGGAACGCCGCGGATGGAACCGCGGTCATGGAATAGAAAATATTTCGAAAATATAATCTAATATTTTTTTGTTAATGAGTTTGCGTCGTTTTATTTATGCATTTTATTATAAAGGAAATTCAGTCAATAAAAATTTATGTTTCTACGGAGAATAAATATGAATTTGTAGAAAATTCTTCAGAAAATAATCTAATGATTCTTGTTAATAAGTTCTCATCGTTACGTTTGTACATTTCATTATAAAAAATTGTTTAATAAAAATTTATGAGTTTCTGCCGATTGTAAATATGAATTTGTAAAAAAAGGCTTCAAAATATAATCAAACATTTTTTAACTAGTTTCCGTCGTTTTATTTATACAGTTACGTCCAGTTTGTTTGCGAAGAATATTCGAAATATTTGTTTTCAAATAAATCACAAAAAAATTTCAAAATTTTGATGTAAATTCATGCTTATGATACCATCAAATTGTTCATCATTAAAATTATGTTAATTTAATTGTTTTATTTTATTTATATTTATTGTCTACATGAATCTGATTAATGGAAGCAATATTTTAAAGGATTGATAAATCTAATATCTGGTTCATCTAAATTCTAAAATGAGCGATACTGTAACTGTACCTTTTTATCTGCCTTTTAACTACCATTTTACCGTTCTTATTTTACGCAGACATGAAACAGAATCTTTCTTTTCTAACTTCGAATAATTGAAGAAAATCACATGATTAAATATTTAATGAAACTGTAAATGTAAATGAATATATAGGAAGATTCAATTATTCATATATTCTTGACGAAAAAGCTGGACAAAACTATAAGCAAAAAAAAAAAAAGCTAAAGAAAGATATTTTGATAAGTTAATTAGTAAAATTAATAACATTTTAAATTAAATGATATTTTAATCAAAAAGTTAAAATTTTAAATTATATTTTAATTTAAAAAGTTAAATTATATTAAATTTAATATAATTTAATGCATTTATAAAATTTAATGTTAACGAAATTTTAATGATTAATGATATTTAAAGTTAATGATATTTTAATGATTAATAATATTTTAAGTTAATATTTGAATCAAAATTCAATTTTTATTAAATGATATTAATCAAATGATATTTTTATGTTATTTATGTTAGTTGATATTTTAATGATATTTATGTTAAACGATATTTAATAATTAGTTAAATAATAATTAATGATATTTTAGTTAATGATATTTAATTAATTAAGTTAAATGATATTTTACTCAAAGTGAATGATATTTTAAGATATTATAAAGTTAAATTACATTTTAGTCAAAAATTTAAAGTTTTAGAAGCCGTGGTATAAAATTTCTGTTGTGGAACGAAAAAAAAAATACCCTTAAAATTTTTACAGATCTTTTTGCAGTTCCAGAACATTTTCTTTTTTTTCTATCGATGAGTGAAAACTGCTATTAATTTTGAGATTCAAACTTTGTGCTTTTTATTTTATTATTTTCATTAGTTTTTGATAATTTTTATAAGATATAAATTTTTAAAGAAAACGACTGAATAAAAACAAAAATTCTTCTCCACCACATCTGCTTTTTCTCATATTTTCATTAAGAAGTATCGCTTGCAACTTGAAGTATTGCATTTTTCAAAATATTTTGATACCAGAAAGAAAATAACTTCAGAAAAACGTATAATTTATTATACTTGGATGTGCCATCACTTTAAAATATTGTGAACTTAAAAACAATCTTTTTTTATTGATGCAGCAAAACTTTGCTGTAAGCTTTACACTTGAGTAAATAATGTGTAATTTACACGTATATGAAACTGACAAAGGAAAAAGCGGCAACACTTTAGAAAGCGCATTTATCAACGTCGGTATAAATCAAACAAACAAATAAAAAAGAAATGTAGCGAAATTTATGAGAATTAAAAATCTCCCGTTAGTTGTTTTATACAATGTTTGTAAACAAGAAATAATGAAATCATTTTTTCATTCATTTTCGAATTTGTAGCAAAATATTTTCTGTAGCATTCAGTATATCTGTTTATTTTGAAATCCCTTTGCTATCTTCAAGCTTTAATTTATATAAATTCATTTAAACACGAAATAACGAATTAAACACGATAATCTGTATAAAATACCAACATAATTCTAATAATAAATTTTAAAATATATAGGAGATTAAACAGTAGAAAATATCCAAGAAAAAAACACGCTTTCATTATTATGTGAATCTAATGATGGCATCCTTAGTGAATTTGATATAACTTGATCAGAATTTCCAAAGTAGTTATAATAAAGAATTCTGAAACTTATTGAAGACACAATAGAAAAAAATCAACATATCATCGAAAATATTAAAAATTAACCGTTATTAGCGATAATCTGATTCTCCTGGTGTATCGATTGTGTTTACGAGGGCAAATTAAAAAGTCTTTGCGCCTATTTTTTTAGCCAAAATACGGTTGTGAATAAAAAGCGAACATATACATTCCCACCAGTGAACGTTTCTTGAACCCTATCAGCCGTATCTGCCTTTTGCTCCGATGAGTGGCGCTGCTATCAGTCATTTAAGATGGCGGTTGCTTTTCAGACGTCCACAGCTTATGAGCAGCAAAGTGTTATTCGTTTTCTAGAGAGCAAGGGACAAACTCCCATAGCAATTCACAGGGAAATGCACCCCACGTACGGGGAAAGTCTCTTTCTTTGAGAAGTGTTCAATGGTGGTGTCGTGAGTTTCAAAAAGGTCGTGAAGATTTCCATGAGAATGAGCGTTCACTGGTTGAATCTGGAACACCCACCTTACCGTCCAGACCTTGCCCCTAGTGATTTTCACGTTTTCGGTCCACTGAAGAAGTTTCTGGAAGGATAGAGATTCAAATGTGACACAGAAGCCAAAAACGCGGTCCGACGGTGGTTCCGCAGGCAGCCGGAAGAATTCTACCACAGGAGGATCTCTAATTTAGTGCTGCGATGGGACAAATGTCTGAACCGGTGTGGTGACTATGTGGAGAAATAATGTAAGGTACGTAGTACGCTAGATATATTTGTAAATATCTGTATGTACCTGTTTTTGGCGAATAAAAAATAGGCACAAAGACTTTTTGATTTACCCTCTTACATACAATAAAGTCTTTTATGTGTAATTTAATGTCCTTGATTTCCACCAGAGTTTACATTAGCACCACCAGAGTTCCATTTAAAAAAATATTTTTCATTACATTTTTTTATTAAAACCGATTTCAACATGATTGGTAAAGTCGCACCTTTTTCCAGTGTAACTTCTTGTTATCTAAGGAAGGTTATTCAAAATTGGTTTTCTCTATATCTTTGAAAAATTTAGATTTCATAGACGTCAATGTAAAGGTTAAAGATTAATAGTAAAATCTATTTTTTCGTGAATTTTATTGCTTTATAGAATTTATTGCTAGACAACTTTCTCACATTTTTCTTCACTTTCGACCGTTCAATACTCTAGATTACAGGTTTAAACTTCTTTTACAAAATGGGGTTGGGGATATTTTTTCCACTGAACTGAGACTTCAGGGCTTTGACCCATCCTATATTCACGAATAAAATATTTTTTCATTATTTCTGAAGAATTCTTTTTATTTGACGCTTACTTTCTGAATTGAAGCCATTTATAATCGACAGAAATGCTTAGTCCATTTTGTAGATGAAAATAGTTTAACGTTCTATTAATTTTAATATATAATATTTATGTATGCAAAATTTAAAGTCACTTGCCTATGTTGTTTTAAACATGCTGTTTTTAAATAATCTTCTACTGTTCAGGAAGTTTTTAAAAGCTGACATCTGCAATTCTAAATATTTCTTACTTTTTCATAAATATTAGGTTTGGTCTTCCACTTAATAAACTTACTCTTGCTTGTAATTTTCGAGTGAAACAATATATTTAATTCAACAATAACTGGATTTAGTTATTAATTAAAAGAAAGGAAAATTGCAATTTCAATAATATTACATCTTTAATTAGTGTTTTAATTATATTTTGTCTTTAATTAAATTAATATTTGAATAAATTCTTTAACTAACAATTTTTTCACTTAATAGTATTCGTTTCCGTGAGTTGTATCTAAATAACAATATGCATCAAAGAATAATAACAAAATTTGTTAAAAAAGAAGCAAAAAATAAAAAATGAAATGGCAAATTTTAAATTTTTATGTGAGAAAATTATTTTTTAAATCAGGTATCAATACGACAGAAAAACATAGTGATCTCATGTGGCTCATATTTCAGAATCACCTACATTTAAAAAAGCGATGGCTTTAAAACATTTCAAAATAAATGATGGTCAAAATTATTTTCCTGATAAACAAGTTTAAACCAGCTTTAAAAATAACGAGGCTATTAGATTACTGGAAATGTCAATATTTAGAATACGATGTCCCTCCCCCTTCATCTTAAAATCGTTCGAGCACCAAATCTTTATATTTAAGCCAAATTTTTTAAAGAAAAATCTGGGTTAAAATGATGTAGATATATATAACTTTGGGTATCTCACCTCTTTGTTTTGTGTTCATTCCCATTTTCTTCCTTGTGCTTCTTCGAGTGATAACTTCTTCAGCCTTTGCCCTTTATTGGCCAGACAGAAGTATTGGGTACAAGGTGGACATTGGTGCCAAGTCTTAAATTTTTGTTGTGTTGTGGTGTCACCAAATGTGATAATCCTCTTTATTATTTTTCAGTAATTTTAAAATAAAAAAGTTAATGTCTCAAAGCCAATAAATCACGAATTTTCTACCCGGGCTTTTTGTGATTTAAAAAATAGCAAAAAAAAAAAACCATCATGTTCTTACATGATAAAAAAAGGAAGACAGTATGATATTTTTAAAGTGACAAAATGAAACTTCATTTTTTAGTCCCATTTAAAAATTTACAGAAATACCAAAGTGATAAGTTTGTTCTTTTCTGCAAAAATTAATAATATATATAATAAACAATAACAGTCAGTTTGACCAAGTATTGCAGTAAATATTATTTTTAAAACATTCGTTGTAAATATTTTCAATATTATGAGAAGATACAACACTATAAACACTTGTTTTCATTGTAAATCCAACAAAATAGACCTTTTTTTTATACATCTCTTTTTTTAAACTAAGAGATAACATACAATCCTTTTGTGTACTAAAAATAAGCTTGTTTGATTGTTGACAAGTCAAGATGCTTTCATTCGGGCCCTGGACTTTTTTTACTGTATAGAAGAAAATATTGTTACTTCGACGAAATACAGGAGAAGTAAACAAATAACTTAAAGAATAAGGAAATATCAACGGAAGGATTATAAATCATATCCGAAAAATATTCTCGTTGATAGAGTGAAAGAAAATTGTAAACACATTTCGGATAGTGAGTTTCCAACGTATATGGCCGAGGGTATGGATCAACACGATGAGAACTTTTTCGGCTTAACACTCAAAATTGAATTTTTGCGAAATCACTCAGTGAAACTTTTTCTTTTCTGTTGTTATATAATAGAATATAGATATATATAAATAAAACGAAAATATTTGAAAAGCAATCAGAAAGAAATGATTTCCCCTCAGAATGGTCCAAAAAACTTATTGGAAGATCTAATCACGGCATATTTTCTTTGCAGTCAGGTATATAAAAGATTTTTTTTCAATGGGATATATATTAGAATCTGATTTACTGATGAATATGTTAAGCAAAAATAAAGATTATCTTAATTTTGCAAACAAATTTTAATGGAAACATACATTAGTAATTTTTATACAGATAGTCCATTATAACGAAATTTTAAACCAATTAAAAGCTAACTTATCCAAAAATAACTTTTAAACCGTCAGAGATAGAATTGTTTTCAAATGGAAAAAGACGAAATAAACACAGTCGATGAAAGAAAGTATATCATTGTATCATATTTATCAATTTTAGATTATTAAAATTTAATATGGATCCATTATCATATTTTAACATAACTCTTTTGATTTTAAAACAAAATAAAAGTAGGGAACTAGACTTTTATTGCTTTACTTATAATTAAGGTATTCTGTCGTTTAAAGATAAATATTATAACATAAGAATTATCGGATTGAGAATATTAAACTGTGATTTGGAATGCCTAACAAACATTCATATACATTTTCTTCATTTCAAAACAAAATAAAAGTAGTTACTAGGCTTTTACTGTACTTGTTCTTATCAATGGACTCTGTAGACGAAAGAAAATATTATTACATTAAAATTATTACGTTATGTTTATTAAAGTTTAATTTGGATCCACTAACAAGTATTCATAAACATTCTCTTGACTTTAAAATAAAATAGAATAAAGGTTAGAACTACAATTTTATTATTCTACTTCATATAAATGGACTCTATCGATGAAAGCAAAATATATTACAGCTGAATTATCACATTGATATTATTAAGCTTTATTTTGTATTGCCTATAATATATTCATATGCATTTTCTTCATTTAAAACAAAATAAAAGTAGGAATTAGGCTTATAATATTTTACTTCTCATTAATCTAATAATTTATTATTCATTCAATAAATGTTGAAGGTCTTATCAGACATGTTTAAGTATATTATATTAGTCTTATTTTAGTGAAATTTTTTTTGATATTCAAACATTTTAACCCTAGAAAGGTAACCTTTAAAAAACTAACAAGAATGATAATCATTCGTCTCCTAAACGAAGGGTATTTAAAATCAATTTTTAAAGCTAATTTAAATAAAAGCAAACTACCTGCAGATGATTTCATAACTCTTGATTGTCAAGTAGGATAAAAACATTATTTATTTATATTTGAAGCAATCTTTACACATGTATGCAGGATGTTCTCCGTACATTGCTCTTGAACATAACAAACAAAAATAGCGCGTCATTCTAAGCAAATTATATGGGCAAAATGCACAAATTTTGCTTTTTTAAATTTCGCATTGTTCAGGTCGTTGAATGTTTAAAATCAATTTTAGAAGTTCACTTATAATAGTCCGTGTTGATCGGGGCAAAGTTGATGTGTTGAGACGCTTCTGCATCCATGGAGCAAGAACTACAATAAAATCTTCATCTTCCGATTCATTCTCAGAAGTAGAATTATCTTCCTCACTTAATTCTTTCAATAATTCACGGATAGCTTTTGGCCTACACCACAAAATTTCTCCGAGAAAATGCTTCGACATCTCCAAACATACACAGAAATACCTTCTTAATACTAACGGGACAGATAACCATTCGTCTCTGAGACGACTATCGTTCTGGATATACTACAAGCAGAAGTATTTCGGGGAAAAGGAATGTCCTCATCTGTAGTTCCCAAGGTCAGATAAAGGTGCTGAGTAGAACGACCCATTTACCGTTATATGAGAAGAGCAGTCAAAGTTATTTAATAAGCATTCGTCCAGGAGACAAATGGTTACCATTCTAGAGTTAAATAAATAACTAAAAAAAACTGAAAATGTTTTTTAAACATTAGCCTTCTTTATTTCTAGAAGTAATTAAAAGATTGCGCTACAAATAAACTGTATTTGTGTGGATAATTTGGTACTTACGTATTATACAGTTCAATTTTATTGCCAAATTTGAAGTCATCGCAAATTGCCAATTATGGCAATCCGGCAATGATGTAAGCCGTTGATCTTTATCGCCAAATTTACATCCATCGCCAATGAGTTACTAAACCGTTGGTAATACGTAAGTACCGATAATTTATCAAACTTTTGAATTTATCTACTTTTCTTTATGAGTATTTAAGTCCCATTTCTTATTAACTTAAAGTTTTTCTTTTGAAGTCATAAGTTTTGAGCCTTTTTTATGTTTTTTGGTGGACGGTGTTTCTAAAACTTTATCCCATTCAATTTATTTTCTAATTGAAAATATATCTGTGATTCATATTTTGCCGGTAAAAAATATTCCTGACACAAAATGGTATTACCTATCTCTTTTCATTAAATTTTAAATAAAAATATCTTTTATTAGCTTACAAACAAAAATTATAAGAAAATATATTCATCCATTTCTTAAGCTAAAGAAGGAGTTTTATCAATAAAAAAAGGTTCTCACTTCAGGCATTTTCATATTCTTATTCGGATATTTTTCTAGAAAAGTCATAAATTCTGAAGAAATAAAAGCAATTTAAGAATTTTTTTAAAGAATGAATGTCAAAAAGTTAAAAATAATAAAGTAAGATATCATATAATTATATACATTTAATGAATGAAAATTACAAAGTTTTGTTTCGTTTATTTTTTATTCAAATTTCTTCTATATTTCTTCTATTAAAGTCCTTAATTAAATTAATTATAAAATACTATTATAAGAATTAATTTAATTTTATATTATAAAATATGACTGATTTTTTAAATTTTTTTATCAATAATAAGGTATTATCATGATAATAAAGGCTAAATACTCATAAAATTTATTGACTTAATAGATGCAAATGAAAAGCATTTGCTTTTAACTATTTGTTGTAAATTTTTAGAAAAGATGCCAAATAATTATAATTATTTTTAAAGCAGAATGGAATAGACATTTAAAATCTAAAATTAATTAAAAAATGCATTCTTTTATTTATTTCAATTAATAAAAAGTGTTAAAAGGATTTCCATCATTCAAATGAAATCGAATAAAGTTCAAAATGTATGGTTTACCGATAAATATTTCATTCTTACTTTTGAATAGAAAACTAAACTCGAAAAATCAGATTTGAAACAAATTTAGTAAGAGAATGAGATTTGATCACAATTAACTCTTTCAATAACGAAGCGCTCGAAACTCCAAATGTAACAATTGCTTCAAACGCCCGAATGTACTAAAAAATGTTTTTACAATCTTATAATGTTATTTTTATCCCTTTATAGAATTTGTTACATAACTTTACTTGTAGGTAAGCATTTATTAAAATTTTATGATTTAATCTGAAGCAAAACTCATTCCTTTCTATAATGTTTTTCTTTATATTTTTATTCCATTATTCTTTAGATAAAAAAACATGTTTCTCAAATGATTTAGGGGAAAAAATTAATTCCGAATTCTAAATCGGTAAAATTCTTATCTGCTTGTTCTATGTTGAAAACTACTTATGTTCGAAACTCGCAAACAGAAACGCGCGCACAATTTTTATTTGTTCCATCAATAATATTTTCAGATACGTTTTGTACTCTCTGCATTGAATTTTTCTCTCATTTTTAATGTTGTTTATTTCTACCTTATTTCATTGAAATTGCAAGATTTTCTTGGTAACAACATGGAAGCAAATCTCAACCGAATAAAAGCATCTTTGACTTGTCTACAATAGAGCAGGCTTATTTTTTGGCGTGTAAAAAGTAAACATGCTATTCAATCTACGAATTTAATGATGTTTTGAAAAAGTTCGTCTGTCAGATTTGTAGCAAAAACAGATGTTTTCAAACTTTCAGCTTTCAATAATAGTGGTTTTATTTGTTGAGTATTTTTGTGGAATCGTTTGTACTAAAAAAATGACAAATCAAAATATTGTTTTGGTAAGGTAATTATTCATTTCTAATTTAAATTAGTCACCGATTCAAAATATATTTATGTTATACCTTGAATTCTCTATATCAATATAATATTAATGCTTCAATTCTATTTTGATAAATTTCAAATCAGAACTGAAAATCATAAAAAATATACAAAAGAAAAAATATACAATCACAAATTGCAAGTTATCATATGAGAACGTTATTATTTTTAAGTCCTTATTTGCCTTAATTAATTAAAATTATTAAATATTTTAAGCTAATTTGAAAAAGTAAATCTTGCAAAAGCAAGTCAAGCTTTTAAAAACGCACCTGCTTTCAAAGAAGCATTCATAATTAAATAATCTGTTGGAACTACATTCATATCAAGTACGAAATATCCTTGTTTTCATGCTCACAAATATTAACATGCAACAGTAAGACTTATTGAATACACTTTGCAAAAGAAGGTCCAAAGAATATCTATTGGAATAATATTTATATCACAAAGTAAAAAAATGTCAAGCAATCAACATTACTAGGAGTACGAACGAGACTTAGTCCAAGGAGATCTACGCCCATGACATATGTGGGAAAAAGTTTTTATGTTGAAATCAATCGATGGTTGTGACGGAGAAATTCGTACTTGCATTCAGCTTGTTGATGGAGAAGGAGATGACCAGACCATTTTAACTGGTCACACCTATGGAAGTTGACCAGGGTAGGATATTGCGTAAGCAAGAGAATATTTTAAGACACAAATTTTTAGCTTGAGTAGCATCACCCTTGTTATTGCTGTTATCCTATTAATAACATTTTTGGCTTGTAATGTCTACGTACATTAAGAAAATAAATATATATTAAATGGACATCTCTCAAAAATATGCTTCTATTCTCAGAGTTAGAGATGTATATCAAATTCAAGACAAAATTCGACGAACTTACAATTTTCCACTCTGTAATTTTGTGTTTCGGTTGATTATATGTTTTTATCGTATATTTTTATACAATAATTCTGAAATACGATTGCCAAAATAAATGAAATTCATTTTTAGCAATTTGCTAAAATTGCAGTGCTGAATTTCCCTTTAAAACCTCTCTGTTTACAAGATGAGAAGCCAACTTCACACTAAAACCTGTTCACGATATTATAAAATGAAATATAAAAAGTATCGTATGTGAGAGTACAAGCCTTCAAAAAATTTTGAAAGTAGATTAAATTTCATTTTTTATTAAATGCATGAAATAATTGACCTTTTTAGTGTGAATGGATGAAGTGTTTAAATACACTTTTAAAATGGTATCTATCAATATATAATAGCATTAGAATTGACATAAATAAAACAAAGCATTGAAACTTTCTATGATGTTATATATATAAGTAGCCAAATGATTTTCTTGACTAGACTGACATCTAAACTTCTTATATCTTTTCAAAATATACCCCTGTTTATAAGAATAGGAAAAAAAGTTCTACTTCTAAGGCTTTTACATTCATAAAAATATTAAATAATGCATAAGAAATCATCAATTTGTAAAATAAATATGAAAATAAAAAGAAATTTCATAACATCTCGTTTTATGAATAAAAATAAAAATAACCTACATAAATGGATAATAATACAAAAATTGGTAGTTTATAATGTGTAAAATTCCATTGATAATGCAAAATAACTATGAAATTAAAAAATATATATTGTCGCGAAAACTCAATTAAAGATACGGATAGCTAGAAATAATTGCGTTTATTAAAACCAAGCAACTCACTGGAGAACAGAATGAAGAACTGAGCAGAACTCAGCTTTTATACTTCTGGAGGACATTCGAGAATCAGCTCGCTCGAATGGTAAAGAATGTTCTAGAATCATCTAGATTTTAGAGAAATAATAGGATCAATTTTAAATTAAAATTCCAGTCTTTGGATAAAATGCGCTGGCCAGGAATCGAACCAGGGACCAAAGGATTTGCAATCTATTGCTCTGCCAATCGAGCCATGGGGAATCACAACAGCCTCCCTTTTTGCGGCAATATATACATAATATTTTTTTATGAATAGAAATAAAAGGAAAATAATAAAAAAATGTTCCTTAGTTTACATAGTATAAAATTTCCTTAACAATACAAAATAAAAATGTAATTTTTTAAATAAAAAAGCAACCATAATTCTCTGTTTTATGAATTCAAATAAAAATAATGTACATAAATAAAAAACAATACTTATAAAAATTGATACTTAGTTAAAAACTTATTTTTCAAAGCATAATGTTATTATTTAGAGCTCAATTTTTACCTGATGGGCATTGATTTTTTTTACGCTATGTGAACCTCCCCCATTTAGAAGTAAATCCAGTCGAATCAGCAAATCCCGTCTCTACGGGAAGCGCATTTTCGCAAACTCTAGAATTTCGCACATCCATTTCTCGTGATAAAAGCCCCTCACGTTCCAAACCACCCCAGGGGAGATTTCGTTCCGCCGACCCCTTTCTCCAACCCCCTTCCCTCTCCCTCCCTAAGAGAGTCTGTTAGGCAAAAATTTAATATTCATAAAAAAAAAATCCAGGCTTTACGCCCTTTTCAGAAGCTTAAGCTCGGTAATCGTGGAAAAAGTTTGCACCCTAATAGCGTATAAAGCCACGTAAAGCACATAAAGCTTCGTAATCGCTTTAATGAAGCATTACACTTTCCCCTGTTGAACATGTTATTATTTTCAGGAAAGTTGGGTTTTCTAAATGCAAATTTGGTCCCGAATAAATTACCTTATTTTAAAGTTTCTGTCCCGATTAGAATCAAAAACGTCAACGTTGCCGCTTTTTAAATAATTTTTTTACATGCATTTTCAGTATTTAGCGAGTATTTTTATATTATTTTTTTATTAAAAATTCGCATATTTTTGGAAGGATTAATGCACATTCTAAATCGGAAATGTTACGAACATACTTAAATTTTCATGGGATGTTGCTTTTTAGGGGTTGTTTCTTTGCTGTTGCTGTTATTTATGCTCTTGTATAAAGAGCACATTTTAAAGCACATGTACCGGAATTATTAATTCGCACTTTTATTGATAAATTATAGTAATTTATATGTGTATTTTTAAATGTGCAACGAACAAGAAAGATAGTGAATATAGTTGAAAAACTTCACATTAAAGATTTCTGTTAATAGTAAAAGCGAGTGTCTAAGTTTTTTTATGTGAGATTTCAGGTGGAATTAATTCACATTTCAAATTGGAAGAGGTACAAGCATAAAATTTGCACGGGACGTTTATTTATGTATTAGTTATTTTTAGTATTTATTCATGATTTTTTTTACAAAAAACAAGATTTTGAGAAAATGCACCAAAATCATTAATGGACATACATTGCAATAAATTGTCTTCTTTTTAATATGTAGTAAACTGCAAAGATAGTTATTATAGTGGAAGGAACGAAACTTAGATATTTCTTCAAATAATGCAAGCGAATATGTCGTTCTAATAAGGGATAGTAAACATAGAAATGTCACATTTGTCATAATTTTTCTTAGAAAGTAGGAATGGGTGTTACTACCTACTACCAAATATTAACTTTAATTAAAATTTCGCTTAGAACATTTCCTGATAATTTTCAAAACCATAATGAATGTAAATTGTTTTTATACTCCTTTAAAAAAAACTTAAGAATAATTGATCTTGTGCAATCAATTCTTCCCTAATTTAACCGCATTTAAGGATTCACGTTAAGAAAACTTTATTATGAAACAATTTTAATAATTTAAATAAAAGTCCTCGTGTCTACTTTTGCACTTATTAATCAAAATTTTCTGTGTTTTTTGAAGTGTAAAAGTTATTTAATTAAAAATATATTAATGTCCAATTAACATTGTCCTTTTTTTAGCAACGTGGAGCAATTTATAGCAAAAATATTTTTACACCATCTTAAAATTCATAGAGTTACACTTCCAATAAAATTAATTTTCTTTTAATTGTTATGGCCCTTTCTAAATTTAATAAATAATTTAGTAAAAGCAAACTATTTTAGAATAACTAAATTTTTGAATTCTCATGCTTAAGTAACAAACGAAACGTTGAAATACTCTGCTTTTATTTTTGGATATGTCTGCTTTATTTGTTAATTATTTTTCGGCAACGCTTCTTTTATATATAGAAGGTGTACTGTTGTCTAAACGCATTAACAAAATTCTTTATAATATTAAAAAAATGTTTTTAAAGCAAATGGGGGGGGGCAAATATATATTATCATGTGGGAACCTAATGTTGTTTTGGTTAGGAAGTTTTGGTGTCCCTGAAAGTTGAAGGCAAAAAATATTCCTTTTTTTTACTGGTAGATAGGAAGTCACCTGATCCTCGAAATTTGACGTTTGTTTTGCCAGTATTGTTTGAGATATTTAAATTTACTATCAATTTTTTTTTGTTTGTCGTTTCTATGAAATCACATCATTTTCCGGTTTGTTTATGATTTCTTATTTATAAATAATTAATCCCGCTCTCTGAAAAAATATCGTTTTTTGGGTTATTTAAAAATTATCTTAATTAAAATAGCATCCTAGCGAAGATTATATATCTCACTAAGCATTCGTCACGACTCTTAATTAGGAGAAATAGTAGAAGAATTTTTTCTGTCTTTTCCAGTCAATGACATTGCCATGCAACTAACAATCACGGAGAGGCTTCGGCCTTCTCAAAAGGATTTGAAGTGAAGAGGGGAAGTATAGTTGTGAGGAGATAGAAGCCATGAGTAATATTAGGAAATCTTGACGCAGACAGTGGGAGGAGTTCAGAGAACTCTGAGTCATTATAATTAGTAATTACCTGAAATGTAATTAGCAATTGTAAATAATATATTTCATCTTCAATTACATGTATATACCATCAATAATAAACTTTAGAAATAAATTTCAAAGTTTCCTGTATGGCGTGCACAGTTATTACAGCACGCTCTCTTTCTAGAACCAGAGCTCGTATCAAGATTTAATGTTGGAATTCCTTTTAGGTTGTTACTAATTAATAATGATTCAGAGTTCTCTTCAGAACTCATAGAAAACACGCTCTCGGTAAACTTGAAAGGATTTGGAGATTGGGGTTTATAGCATCAAAGGTTGTTATCCCCTGCTTCCAAATGAAGATAGCAAAACATTTCAGCAATAAACACTCAAGTGAGCACACAAATATCCAAATTGAAATTTCAGTCAGATGGCAGTTACATAAACGTTCCACTGGTACTAATCAGTCTACAGATAGGTGATAAAATAACACGAACACCTATGAAATAAGAGAAAAGCTTTATTAATAGCGGGTTGGACCTCCCCCCCCCACTTTGACAGTATTACAGACTGCATGCGACACGGGATGGACGCATAGAGGGCATGAACAGAGTCTATTGGGATATGACGCCATTCTTCGTGGAGAGCGATCTCTAATGCCGAAATCATAGACGGTGGAGGGAATCGAGCATGGAGTTTTGACTCAAGATATCCCCACAATGTTATGACAATATGACAAATGTTCAATAATGTTCAAATCAGGTGGCTGAGGGGGTCAAGCGAGATAACCTACCTCCCCCTCATGCTCTGAAAACCATTCTTGTACGATTTTAGCAGTGTGGATAGGAACGTTGTCGTTTTGATATAATAGACATTCTCCAAGAAATATAGTCTGGACAAATGGATGAACCTGTTACCCCAGGATACCGACATAGTGGGCAGCTGTACCCTTCCCGTGCCGAGTAACAAGCGGGCCAACACCACGCCAAGATATCGCACCCCAAACCATAAGGAAACCACCTCCGTGCTTCACAGTCGATGCATTCAAGAGCAAATGCTGCTATGGACGTTCTCCACACATAAATGCATTCGGTGGTCTAAAAAAGGGTGAACGGGGATTTATCAGATCAGATGACTTTCTCCCATTATAGTGGAGTCCAGTGTCTGTGTGTTTTACACCATTGACGTCGCTGTAAAGCCTGACGTGCTGTTACCAACTTTTTGTGAATTGCAACTCTTCCATACATGCTGGAAACATGGCGTTCCCTTTAGAAGGTTCTTGCTGAAATAGGATTTTGAAGATGGCTATTCATCTCAGGCGTTATCTGGGATAACGAATGTCTGCGCTTTCGGGTCACCATGCGGGTTAAGAATCTTTAATCCCTCTCGATAAGCTTTCTTTTCCGCCCACTGTTGTGCTTGGCAGTCACCACATTCCCGAATTTCGTGTATGCTGTCATACACGAGTACTTCTTGCACGTCCGAAATAATTGGCTGTTTCCGTCACCGAGTAACCAGCGCACCGCATTCCAATAATCATGCCTTTTTCGAACTCTGACACGTCCGTCTTTATTGCGTTTTTCAAAACTTGCGATAGACGCATGCAACACCTATAGCACCTTTACAACGACCGATACCTTACCTTTCAAATCCGCTAGGTGGCGGACTGCAGTGCAAAATGACATGCATGTTGAGCGCCTTTGAAATAGGCAATGCCTTTTCCATGGGTGTTCGTATTATTTTGTCACCCATCTGTATTTCGAGATACTATAGTTCCTGTGTAAAGATGCGCTACAAAATGACGGAGAGTTCCCACAGATTGGGATGATGATAAAAGAAAGAGACGCAAAGAAGCTTCAACAGAGTGTTACCAATAGAATTAATAGATCTTGAAATGCGTCAATGCTTGAAGAAAAGCTTGCAGATTGGTTTTGTTTGCAGTTGTTTTACCCAAAACCTTTTGTAAGGAGATATCTTGTCTACGTATCTGCAGAAATGTCCACGACTTGTCTCTATAATATGTATTTTTTTTACTCGAGAGAATCATGTTTTCAATGTCAGTGTGGTTGTTACTTATGGCACTTGCCACGAACAAGCCCCGCTGATACATCAGCAGATTTTAAGCTGGAGATAAGCGTCTCTTGTTTCACAAGTAGTGCCATATAGGGATAAGAGTACGACTTAGCTACAACCCCTTTTCAGGGGAGAACTCCATTCATGCAAATTCATTCATACATCTCAGATCTTAATTAAGAACTGGAACAGAGAACGATAACCTTTGATCCAGTACCCTCAGTGGTATTACTCTCGACACGGATGACTTTGTGACCACGACAAATTTAACGAGCACCAATCTCCACACACTCGGGGAATCTTTTGGCCGGTGAGTTTCGAACTCGTAACCTTAGGAGTACGAGGTCAATCTTTAACGAACCAGGATATCTCGGCCCTTCAATGTCAGTAATGCTATCAAATTTATGAAAAGGGGGGTCCTTTTGGAGATTGAAATAAATCAACAGCATGGCCAAAGCAACATCTTCCCTCCGATTTTTGGACCAAGGAAATAGAGCTTCATTGCTGGAGATGTCTCCAAAGGGGAGGAAATATTTACTGTTTCTATAATCACTGATTGTGGTCTGATGGGAGGCTTTCTTCAGGTTCAAAATTATATCTTCACGAAACACGCACTTACTGTCTGCTTTTATACTTTTCAAAATTACTTTTCCTCTGCGCAACTGTTCTTCCACTCTTCACTTCACATCCTTTTGAGGAGGCAAGAACAGTGCCGTGGTGGTTAGTGACATGGCAGACATGATCACTCAAGTCATTGCTTTAGACAAAGGCACGAATATTTGGTAATTCTTTTCTAATTTTTCTGAATGTTTTAATCTATTCTATTTCATTGACCAAAATCAAATGCGAAGAGTGAACAACTGTGTTTACCTTTATATGAATCGCACCGTTGACCTATACATAAGGAAACATATCATTAGACATTCAATCTTTCGATGGATTTGGTAGGAAACCTTACACAGGTCTTATTTAATAAAACTTTGTGCAGATTTTGACATCTAAGATCTTGACACAGATTTTAAATGCTGAATTTTAATAAGCTAAGTTATTGCAGCTTGTTGATAATAAGCAGATGTAAACATAAAGAGAGAGAAAAAAATTACAAAAGCCATTTTTCGAAATCATATATATAAACATCTATAATCTTTAATATTTATAGCACTTTTTTTCTATCCTGTTTAATAAGTCATAGGATTATTGGACATAAATTACAGTATTAGAATCTCGGGGCTTTAATAATTGTAGTATTATAATCATTGTAAATACTGTGTGAATAAAAAGGAATAACACTGTAATTATTAGAATCTTGGGGCTTTAATAATAGTAGTATTGTAATTATTGTAAATACTTTGTGGATAAAAATGAATGACACTGTAATTATTAAAATCTCCAGACTTTAATAATTACAGTTGAAGTTTCTTTAATAATTGCATTGTTATTTTTTTCATATACTTTCTAGTAAGTAACAAGATGGTGGTGTTGTTGTTCTCACGTTCCGCTTTACAACGGAAGGAGGAATTCATTAGCTTTTGAGTGTGTCATAGAGCAAACTCTCCGACCCACTACGAAGGTACACAGAAAAACTCTAGAAACTGAATGACCGAACAGCAATTAGCGGGAACTGTGGTTGAGTTTTATTGGCCATCACCGGCCACGGTACAACCCTCCCTGAAGGAAGTACGTCCCGTCATAGATGGGATGAGTCTAACCTCACCTATTAGTATATCCACTGGGTTAGCGAGATCCAACCACCATACCGCAAGCATCTCATCCCCAATTACGAGGTGCCTCCCCGGGGGGGGCTTCTGAGGGTATGAGCCCCTGAGCACCCGAAGGGCAGAAGTTTGATCTCTAATTCATACACGTGACAAACCTATTTTTACGGGACGGACTTCATTCATGCATTTCTCGAGAATGAACACTAAATTACAGTATTTATTCTTCTGTATTTTCTAATAATAAATAAGATCAATGAACATATTAAAATCTCGAGATCGTATCCTTTAACTATTACAATAGTTTTTTTCTTTCTATACTTTCTAATAAGTAACAAGATTATTAGACATATTAAAATATCGAGACCGAGTCTTTTAATATTTACAATATTTTGTTTCTTTCTCATAAGTAAAACCAGATCATTAGACATATAAAAATCTCGAGAATGAATTCTTTAATAATTACAGTATTTTTTTCTTTTGTATTTTCTAATAATAAATAAGATCACTAGACATATTAAAATGAGACCGTATCCTTTGGCTATTATAGTATTTTTTTTTGTTTCTATAGTTTCTAATAAGTAACAACATCATTAGAACATATTAAAATCTCGTGACCGAGTCTTTAAATATTTACTATATTTTGTTTCAATCTCATAAGTAAAACCAGATCATTAGGCATATTAAAATCTCGTCAATGATTGTTTTAAGAATTACAGTATTTATTCTTCCTGTATTTTCTAATAATAAATAAGATCACTTAACATATTAAAATATCGAGACCGTATCCTTTAACAGTTACAGTATTTTTTCTTTCTATACTTTCTAATAAGAAAGAACATCATTAGACATATTAATATCTGAAGACTGATTCCTTTAATAATAACAATATTTTTTCAATCAAATAAATAAAACCAGATCGTTAGACATATTAAAATCTCGAGAATGAATATTTTAATAATTACAATATTTATTTTTTCTATACTTTTCATTAACTAACAAAGTCATTGTGTTTATATTAAATCTCTAGATATTAATAATTACAATTTTAATTCATTTAATTATAAAAGTGTTTTTTCTATAATTTCTAATAAGTAACAGAATAATTGAGTTTGAATTAAAGTATTATTCCTTAAGAAAATTCTTTTGGAAAATAAATCTTTCCTAGATATACTTTATAATGGATACCAAGCTCTGATTAATTATATTCTACTTCATTTTTTCACCAAGTTTAGAAATAGTGACGAAGAAAAATAATGCTTCAAGTTTCTTAAATTGCTTTTTGATTTATAGGCAGACTGTAATAATAATAATAAAAAAATCCTTAATCTAATTTTAAGTTACGAGGTAATCAGATTGTCTGGAAATTACCGACAATAAACGCAGTTCTGTTGTAACAAAGTTTCCTGATTAAAAGCATGTTACGATGTCTCGCGACGCTTCATAAGGCATAGTTCGGAATTTTTAGCAACTCTCTTCGAGTAATATCACCGGTACTTAAATTCTATTGAAAGCATTAAACAGGAAATTCCTCAGCAATTAATTATTTGCCATGTAATTAAGAAGGGAGCTGGTGATATCATGTAGTTGAAGTTGGGACAAAGTAAAAGGTCTTCGTTAATTAGAAGTTAATTGTACGATGAAGAGAATAGCTTCTAGTAATACAAAAAAAGTTGAATAAAAAAACGATGCACTCTCATCTAATGTTATCATGAATCGTAATCTCAATCTTATTAAGAAGAAAGATTAATTAATGAAAAAATTCGTCGTATGATTATAATGCAATACTGAGAAATGGAATCGTCTGTTTAATCACGTTTATTCGGAATAGTAAAAAAAATTAATCTGAAATGCAAACGATTTTTTTACGTGAAGTTCTTGTGTAAAATTCTATTAATGAAAGAATCAGGAAAGATAGTGATTAAGTACTTGTTAGGAAAATGGTTCGAACTGAAAACAACTTTAAGAATACTTGAAGAAAATGTTTGAAAAAAAACCTCATGATAGTTTTTTTTTTGTAACATAAAACATAAATTATATTTTTTATGGCATAGTGACAAAAAATATAACCATACAAGAGGAATCCTATAAAAAACAATCTTTACTTCTACTAACCAAATCAAAATATTTACCTTTTAATTTAAAATTGAATCATAATAAGATGTATAAAAACTACGTGCTGTGACATTTTTTTATACACTGTAAATATAATTTTGAATAGAAAAAAATCTTCATTTTTTTGGATTATTCTATTTAAAAAATCTTAATATTCAGAGAAAAAGAAGTTTAAGTAATGAATTTGACAAAATGTTACTCTGTTTCAATTTTCTTGTTATTGACCATAAAAAATTAACAAAACTAATATTTTTCTTTGGGCTACGACTATTTTCTACGGTCAGTTAAAGTTTTCTTTTGCATTTAATTAGCACAAATGTTTTGATAATTTCTGCAGTGTAGCTCTGGTACAGATATTTTATTGGTCTGGACTATTGGTGCATATTCTATGCCAGTTAAAGTTTTCTTTTGTATTTAATTAGCACAAATGTTTTGATAATTTCTGCAGTGTAGCTCTGGTATAGATATTTTATTAGTTGAATTATACCAGCTTCCTAGCACAGAAGTAGCACGTCTTTCTCATGATATAGGCGTCTCCTGGATTCAAGTCCCGGTTAGGGCATGGTTGTTCTTCTATATACTCTTTGTAAGGTGTGTGTATATGCTCCCATGTAAAAAAGGCTGTTCAAGCAAATGTGATGAGTATGTAGTTAAGTCTTACCCGTGGTCCTAGATGGCGCAACTTCAAAAATAAGAGATGCTCATTCAGCTTAAAACTGTCGTAAAACTTCGGCTTAAAACTATCGGCTGTCAGCAATCTTGTCCATGGCAAGTGCCATTAGTAACAACAGCAACAACAATTAGATAAATTCTTCTCTATACTGAAATTGGTGTAGAAGGGATACAAGTTGGATTGTTTCCCTAGCATTTCAGGTAGAAAAAATATCTCTCCGCTATGAATTCTAAACTATTAAAAAGACATTGTTTTCTGATATCAATCTATCGCCTGCCTCATCACCAAGCGGATAGCTTAAGCTTTGGCCCTACAACAACCCTCAATATTTGATAGCTAAATTCACTGCCAAAATTATCTGAAAATAAAATATTGAGCCCAATGAGTGTGAGACAGAGATTGAAAATATTATTTTTTAAAGCTTAAAAAGGGAAAATAACTTTCTTCTCTTCCATAAATATTTCTGATTGTTCTGGGAGTCCTGGGTTCTAGTCCCGGTTCGGGCATGGTTGTTCTTCTGTGTGCTTTCTGTGAGATGTGTGACTGTGCCCCCATGTAAAAAGGGGCTGTGCAAGCAAATGTGGTGTGTGTGTAGCTAAAGTTGTACTCTTGGCCCTAGTTGATGCTGTTTCCAAAAACAAGAGACGCTCCCTTCGGTTTAAATCTGCTGCTGTATCAGCTGGGAGCTTGTCCATGTCAAGTGCCATGAGTAACAACAACATCTTAAATATCTGCTATAAAAGGGTTTCATAAAATTAATATTAATAAAATAAGAACTAGTGTCTTCCATATTTGACAATTCAAACAATACTAATTTTGAAATAACCTGTATATAAAAAAAAAACTTAAAAACTTGTTTTTATGTTATTTATAACTCTAAAAGTTTAAAAATATTAATTCTTAGCCCATCAAAAATGTTCTAAAAGAAGTTTTTTAAATTCTTTTCTGTATTTCCGTATTTTATTTCATAATTCCTTAATTTAAAGATTATGGAATAATATTATCAGATTTTTTATGATCAAATTCACTACCTATTTGCGACACTTTTATAGAATTTAAATGCAATTATCTTATTGTCTAATAATCGATTTCTGAAAATATATACATCATCAAATCAAAAGTATTTTAAATATACGAAATTTTAGGACACATCAACTTTCAGTAATTGATGAAAAAAATGAAGTGAAGAATTAAATGTTTGCAAACAATGTACAGAATATGTCAAACTATTAAACTGAAATAGATAATTAATGCATATTTATTAATGGTATTCTAGCTTCAAACAAAAAAAGCATCTGATGAATTAGGAAATACAATAGAAAAAATTAAAATACGGAATGATTAGTAAAGACGTTGAAATAATTTGCTTAGTAACAGAAATTAATTAATTCCTTTGAGAATAAATCATAATTTTTAATGTTTTCGACAGCAAATTTGTAACTGAATCCTTAGAATCCGTATTCATAAATGCATAATTACTTGTCATAAATTTACGACATTTTTTGTGAGTAAATAAATGAAAATTAATGAATTTTTTCAAAAGATTCAATTTTTATAAATAGTCTTAGGGAATTGAATGAAATTTAATTTTAATTTCATGTGCTTAAATGCTAGAAAAATATTATATATATATATATATATATATATATATATATATATATATACATAGGGTTTGCAACTAAGTGATTGCCGCTTTTGTCGATAGATTCATTTTATACTTTCTTTTGTTTTGTTAATTTGGTCAGAGCATCTAACCTATATATTTTTTTCTTATTGTGTGGACATCTACCTTTAATTAGTAAAAGAAATATATCGATTAGTTCTTTGGTTTTGATTTTATCCCAATTTCAAACTGGGAAAACAGGACGTGTACTTCCGACACATTTTATTGTATCACTTACGAAAAGGCAAGAACGCATCGCAAGCACAAAAGAAGTTATGTGCCGTATATGGAGATGAAGCCTTAAAAGAAAGGCAGTGTCGAAATTGGTTTGAAAGATTTCGTTCTGGTGATTTTTCAATGAAAAATGAACAACGATCTGGCCGCCCAGTCGAAGTGGATGAAACCCATATCAAGGCCATTATCGATTCAGATCGTCACAGCACAACACGAGACATTGCAGAGAAGCTGAATGTACCGCATACATGCATTGAAAAAAAATTTAAAACCCTTGGTTATATCAAGAAACTTGATTTATGGGTCCCTCACCAGCTAAAGGAAATCCATTTGACGCAACGGATTAGCATGTGTAAATTCGCTTCTGAAACGCAATGAAAATTTCTGAAAAACCTAGTTACTGGCGAGGAAAATTGGATAGTTTATAAAAATGTTACTCACAAGAGATCGTGAGTGAAGCAAGATCAACAAGCTCAAACAACATCCAAAGCAGAGATTCATCAAAAAGAGGGTTATTCTGTCAATCTGGTGGGATTACAAATTTTTTTTGTATTTTTAACTCATGCCACAGAACCAAACGATCACTTCAAATGTGTATGTTGAACAACTCGACAAACTGAACGATGCAATTGAAGTAAAGCGGCCGGTATTGTCAAATCGGAAGGGTGTTGTTTTCCATCATGATTCTTTTGTTCGTGTGTATGTGAATGAGCTTGACCGATATTGATGAATTTTTTGTGTGTGTATTCAAGTAGATTTGAAAATTGTTTAGATTCGCAATTTGGTCCACAATAAAATGTAGAATTTTAAATATTAATTAAAAACTAACTTTCCCGCCAAAAATATTTTCAATATTTTCATTTTACCACCGCCTAGAGAGTAAGGCTTCAGTTTTTTTTTCCAAACTAGCGACACTGTTTGCAGTACTCATATTAAAAAATGTTTTGTTTCAGTGAAAAAAGCAAAACAAACGTAATTTATTCATTCCCATTTTAATTTAAAGAATAAACTATACAAGAGCTAACAGAAAATTAGAGATATATCTATTACTTTGTGGCTGAAGGCCTTTATAATTTTATGAGTGAATTATATGTTTATCAAAATTTGAAGCTTTTAAATAATATGACGAAGAAGCTGTTAAAACAGGAGTTGCATAAACTATTTAATTATTATCATTGTAACAAGTATTAAGATTGCAGTGTCCCAACGAGCGTAATATTTAAAGATTGAAAAAAAAATTCTGCTGCTTGTAATTCAAAAATTTGACCTAATACGACATATATTAGATTAAATTTTTGAATAGGTTTAAAGATTTTTTATTTCAAGGAAAAAAATCTAGAAAAACCATATTATTCATGAAAACATAAAGATAAAAATAAATCAGAGGAGTATGTATTTAATGCATAAGTTCAAAAGTTTAGAAAAAAATGTCCTGTAATTAAAAGAACAAAAAAAAACTTTTGTCAAACTTTACGAAGTAAATAATTTAATTTCACTTTCTCTTTAGAGAAATTATCACTATCTTTAAAAAACTGGATTTGACTAAATTTTTATTATCCTTTTTTTCATATCTTTTTAGAATTACATTTCTCTATCTGTCTGTGGATTAGAAAATTAAAAAAGCTTTGATCTAGATGTAATAAATTTCATGTGTAAATTTTCCAGTAGTAATGTAGATATTTATTAAAGTTAGAACGAAATCAATCCCAAGGAATATTGTATATCTGTATAAGTACAAATGAAACAATAATCAGAAAAACTAAGCTGCCATATGAATAGAGCTAGGTACATTGTTTAATATATGGATTCATATCAAATTATGAGGGAAATCCATACATTCAGTGACTGTTCATCGAAAGAGAAAGTTTTAGTGTACTCGCTTGAACTTAATTCAACTACCTGACTGACATCCTTAATTCCTTGAAGAACATCGAATTTTGTAGACCAATCTCTAAAACTCAAGCCCTCAAAAAGTTTTGGTCAACATTTTCAAAGGATCCGAATAATTCATTTTTTTCCTCAAATTCACCGAATTAATTGTTAAATCGTTAAATGGTCGCCAAATTTGTCTCCAATTTCGGGGATCATTGACTTGCCATCTATTCAGCAGGAATAACAATATCTTCAAAACTGTCTTTTTTACTAAGAGTCTTTGAGTCTAGAGATTACAACATTATAAATTGAAAATATTAATTTAAACAGTATATTCGCTTTTGGGTTAAAAGTGGTTTACTTTTTTTTACTTCATAGGGAGATGCTTTATAAAGTGGTAAACATAAAAAATAAAGGACATTAGAATTACTGAGCGAAACATTGTAGGTTAATGTTATTAAAGACTTAATCCATTTAACTTTATTCCCCCTTTCAAACTTGCTCTTACTTAGATAGCAACGTGCAAAATCAATATGGAGTGATTAAATATAACAAAGAAAAGTCTTGTTGTAACTTAAATTTACAATTCAAATTTATAATTTCAATGCTAAACAATATTTAATTGAAAAATTAAAAAATATATATTTTTATACTTGTGTGATCAAAAAATAATGCCTGTTAATAACATGTATTATGAAACTTTGCTTTTCTTTATCCTATTAGCATTTTCCCTAATACGAAAATAATTAAGTTCAAAGTCACTTCAAAGTGACGACATTAATGAATATTTCTTAATTAGTAAAGGAAATTGAATAGATAACACCTCCTCTTAAAATGCTCAAAAGTTACATCACCGGAAATTAACTTTTGTGAATAAGTATTTACAACTTTAAGCGATGGTTTCACAAAGAAAAGTTAGATAATATCTTCACCTGGAACCCCTAACGAAATAATCGATAAATATGCAATTTATTCTCATTCATGAAATTTTAAAACTTATTCTAAAAGATATAATAAATAGATTAATAATGATTATGTCTTTATTTTAAAATTAGATTACCTGGAGATAATTTAACTGAGCGGAAATTTTTAGCCTGGATTCCCCTTTTAAGCAGCAATTTATTATAAAATAATGGAGGGATAATAAGGTATTTTCTAAAATATTTAGTTTAGAAAAGTAGCTAAAATTAAAAAGACAGAAGAAGTTCAATCGACTTAAAGGTAACTGACACTTTTTGATACTATCTAGTTGCAAATTATATTATTTGAAAGAATTATCTGGTTTCTAATTGCACATTTATAATACAAAAAAAAGTTTATATAGAATTTTATCTCTTAACTGCTGCTTTCTTTCATGCAACATGTTTATAACATCTCTCTCTCTCTCTCTCTCTCTCTCTCTCTCTCACACACACACACACACACACACACACGCACACACACACAAATATTGACTGATGAAACTCTGTATGCGTATTCCATACATAAATTTAAGGTTTATTCAAATTTTGAACAAAATCCATTCAGCGATAGTTTATCTGTAAATCTGTTCCGGTACAAGCCAATTCGACAACTTCAAAATTTAATATATTGGATTGAAAATTAATTATTGGCATGTAAAGGTAGCATCTAAAATATAGAATGCAATCAAATTTTGGATACTTTCGTATTAGACCGTCGACGCCAACGATTTAGTAACTCATCAGCGACGGATCCAAATTTAGCGATTAACTGTCAACGTCAACGAAACCAACAAAATGGCGGATGACAGTTAAGGTTTGAACAATTTTTAAAATAATGTTGGTTTAGCATTGGCGACACCTTCAAATTTGGTAATAAAGATCGACGGTCTAATATGTAAATACCAAATTTTGAGTGAAATCTATTTATGAGCAAACCTTCTGTTAGACTGTACTTTCATTTGCTTTAAACGAATTGATTTAAATAAATGAAATAATGCAGGTTTTCTTTTGACTACAATAGTAGCCCTATGCCATATTTTGTCTTCAATCTGACAGAAAAATGTTGGTCAAGTACACATATTTGATTTTCAGGTATTTGTGTATTAACCTGAATAATTCGCGAGGAAAAAATCCCCATATTATATATATATATATATATATATATATATATATGTTGATGGTGAGCTGTTCCTACACAATAATGGCTTGTTTATATGGACAAATATTTTAATAAAAACATGGGACGTTCACAACAAGTAGGGACAATGACAAACAATTAAAGCGGGTAGACATTAAAGACAAAGCATCGTTGGGCGTAAGCCCTTCTGGATTCTTTCAGCACATCGTCCGTAGCTGCTCTCTCTCTCTCTCTGCTTTTCCTGGCGCCCGAAGTTCGCAGTTGCAGTTGCAGTTAGTAGTTACAGGGAGAAGTTGAAGTGCTTGCGCGTGAGGCTAGCTGGTGGTTGCTCTGGTTGATCATAACACACACACACACACACACACACACACACACACACAC
>JAOUZG010016644.1:8667062-8677369 GCA_026289955.1 Argiope argentata | reverse complement strand
TCCTAATTCTTTAACTTTTTATCGATTGATTAAAAATTAATTTTCTCGCCAAAAATCTTCATTCAAATAAGTAACGAATTCAGTTTGTTTTCCCCACACTAATGAGGTTAGGCTTAATATCTTTTCGGCCGTTTATTTGAAATGATTCTCTTTATTTTTTAAATGTTTGATGCATTTAAAACTAAACATTGCTAATTAATCGACGTTTCGGATTCATTTTGAAGTACTTTAAAATTGAAATAGTACAGAATAAATAAAATTAAACTTTTCTATTCTGTATTTAGTTACTCTAACTTTGGTAGAAAATTCACGCATTTGCGTTGCCTCCATTGGCGTCAAAAATTCAACGGAAATTGAAATTGATCTGATTTATTTTCAACGGATCCGAAGACTTTTTTAACCAGGTATAATTTTTTGATCATTCATTTACATTAATTGTAATTATTTGATAAAAGTAACTAAAGTAAAATTTTCCTTGATAATATAAGTAGGAATTCACTTATTTTTTTATATTACTTGTTTAATCATAAAGAGTTCTTTACAAAGTATATATATATATATATATATATATATATGGAGATTGTGAGGTAATAGTGGGAACTGAAAAACTGACAACATTTTGAGAAATACAGTGCAGCACTAAACTGCCGCAACTACTTATTTATTATCAATGACAGCAATTCGATAAGCACGACAAAGGTACGAAGTAGTTAAGGAGACAGAACCCCTAAATGTCACCTCTGTGAGCCATTTTCTTTCCCATCAGTGCTGTAATGAGGTCTGCGAGCAAATGGCCACCTCGGACCTTCCCCTGGGACTTTTCTGGGCAACGAAGTCTCGCTCACCACTCAGACGAGTCCGCGGGGACGTGTTGCCATCAAGACTTCCTGGGAGATGTTCTGTTTCTCCGTTTAAACATTAACAGAATTACTTCAGACTACATTCCAAAATTGTTGAGAGCTTGAGAGAGCACACAACGGAATTTCTAGCGAACTTTTGTACTAATCAGTATGAAAGCAGCCATGAATTTTTAATTAATTAAAAGGGACTCGGATAGTCGAATACTAACGTTTAAACTTCATTCATACCTTATTTAAATTCACAATTCTGCTAATACACACAAATATAAAAGTAATTTTATTTCCCCTAAAATTTGCTATGGAAAAATTTAGCTATAACACTGGAGAATAGTAAAACTATAAATACGATAGTAAGAGCAATGCCGTCAAAAGAAATCTAAATCTAAAATACATACTTTTTATGAAATAGATTTCCTCTTATCTGTAAGTACTCATAGTGTCTTTATGAGAACGATGAGAGTGCAAAAAGATATCGATTTTAAGCTATCTTAGAATTAGAATGCTAACCATTCGTCTCCTGGACAAACGCTTACGAAATATCTTTGACTATTCTTCTCCTATAACGGTAAATGGATCGTTCTACTCAGTACCTTTATCTGACCTTGGGAACTACCGACGAGGACATTCCTTTTCCCCAAAATATCTCTGCTTGTAGTATATCCAGAACAATAGTCGTCTCAGAGACTAAGGGTTATCTGTCCCGTTAGTATTAAGTAGGTATTTCTATGCATGTTTAGAGATGTCGAAGCGTTTTCTCGGAGAAAATTTGTGGGGTAGGCCAGAAGCTATCCGTGAAATATTGAAAGAATTAAGTGAGGAAGATAATTCTACTTCTTATAATGAATCGGAAGATGAAGGAAGATTATTGTAATTCCATGGATGCAGAAGCGTCTCAACATATCAATTTTGCCCCGATCAACAGGGACTATCATAAGTGAAATTCTAAAATTGAATTTAAACATTCAATGTCCTAAACAACACGATATTAAAAAATTGATTTTTTTTTGCATTTTGCCCACATAATTTGCGCAGAAGGACGAGCAATTTTTTTGTTATGTTCAAGAGCAATGTACGGAGAACATCATGCATATATGTGTAAATATTGCTTCGAAAATAATTAAATAATATTTTTATCCTACTTGAAAATCAAGAGATATGAAATCATCTACAGGTAGTTTGCTTTCGTTTAAATTAACTTTAAAAATTGATTTTAAATACACTGCGTCTAGGAGTTATGGTTATCATTCTTGTTAGTTTTTAAAGATTACGTTTCTAGGATTAAATTGTAAGTTAATGGAAATGTGATTTCCATTTATTGTGAAAATATTCCTTCTAGTTGTTGTTAATGAGACCATGATACCAAGGATTTGGCTTTTAGATCGAAGATTTCCAGATTCGAAGGAAGAACTGACAAGTTCGTCGTATGATAAATAGCTTGTGCCAAAAGTTTCTTCTATGAAGATGTCTGGTGAAAGTTGAAAGTTTGGGGAAAGAGGCTTACTAGGTAAGGTAGCATATTCACCATTTGACCATGCTCGAAAATTACGATATCTGCTTCAAAGTTACCTGGTGTTGATTTGAAACTGGACGAATATTCAACTAAACTTTTGTTGTTGCCAATCTCCACGTCCTGACTTAGACAAAATCCAGCAATTTATTGACAAGAAGAAAGTCAATGATGATAAAGGGAGAAGAATAAATTTCTACTCAAACAAGTCCTAAGCAGTTTAAAATAAATTAAGTAGAGACCTGATGTTGGCTGCATTTCGGACAAACAGGAAAATATTTTTCAGCCTCAGAAAAAAATTAAGATGAGCACTAGCAAGACGCAAAAGCAAATGTTGATTTTTACATCACAAGAAAGAATTAAAGATTGGCCTTGCTTATTGACAATTTACCAATCATGAGTAATACCATCCAATTACTTATTGGTACTTTACCAATCATGAGGAGTACCATCCAATTGGTTATTGCCACCATTACTTATTGGCCCTTTACCAATCATGAAGAGTTCCATCCAATTGGTTATTGGCACCATCGCTTATTAGCACTTCACCGATTATGAGGAATACCACCCAATTGCTTATTGGTACCATTGCTTATTGGCACTTTACCAATCATGAGGAATGCCATCCAATTCTTCTAGTTTTGAGATTTCGCCTCAGAGAATAGTTTAAAATATGTACGTTGAGCAGAACATGAAGTCTATAAGCTGCTTCCTTTCTTTATAAACCCACCTATAACTTCTTTAACAAGTAGATCCACATGAGATGGGATCCACTGGAAATGAATGTCATGTTGGAGTGAAATCAGTTTCAACTTTTGAAGAATAGACAAACTTGCTTCATCTCCAACATTCTAACTAAACCGAACAATGTCGACATGTAACTTTGTAACCTATTTTAAATTTCCCCGATGAATTAAAGTGTATAATGCAAGACAAGGTGCAAATTTACAAAGGTTTCAGCCCTATTTGCCATGATCAGTTATTTAACATGTAATTGCTCTCTACGAATAGGCTAGTTACTAAGGATATGCTTAACATACTATCAAATAAAACAGACATTTAATTATTAATCTGAAGAATATTCATCAAGAAAGCAAACCAATAAGTTGAAAGAAAGGAAGCAAGACACAGAATCTCATTTAAGATTCAAGAGATATCAAGATGTTCTAGAATTGCTTGATCATTAGAAGATGTTTCATTTTTTTCTTTATAAAGAGTTGTTATTATTGTTGTTACTTATGGCACTTGCTATGAACAAGCCCCCCCCGCTGATACAACAGTAGATTTAAGCCTAAAGGAGCGTCTCTTGTTTTTGAAGTAGCGCCAACTAGGGCCAAGAGTACGACTTAGCTACACACTCATCACATTTGCTTGCACAGCCCCTTTTTACAGGAGGGCACAGTCACACATCTCACAGTTAGCACACAGAAGAACAACCATGTCCAAACCACGACTCGAAACCGGGACTCCCAGAACACGAGGAAGACGCGCTACCTTTGAGCCAGAGTATAAAGAGTATCTGACATATACATCTGCATGATATAAGAAATAAATTAATATATGAAATACCGCCAATCTGTTGTGTGTATATGGTCCTGTAAATTGATCTTAGGATTTTCTCCTTGTGATAGCATGTCTTAATAAAAAAGGTGGGTTGTATCAATAGTTGGATGTGGAATTTGGGTCATTTCTACAGAAAGAGTTACTATCTAGGAATTCATTTTTAGTCCGCAAATCTTCAAATATCACCTTCCCAAATATTTACACACATGGACGTAATCGCCAGCATTGACTTATGCTTTCCATACACATTAAAAAGTTCAATAGTTGAATAATTTTTCCAAATTTGTTATGTTCTGCAAGCAAGCTATTAAAACTTAGGTGAATCAGAAAATTAGTAAAATAGGTATGGGCATTATAACATTTTACACAAATTATAAATGCTACCCTTCTTGAATTACTGCAGATTGGCAACATCTATTAACTCTTTTAAACAATTCAATAAATGTACTAATGTCTGCATACGTTCTTCATTAAGGTGCCATCCTTACCACGGGGTTACTTCTGATGTTCTAGAGAATGTACACTGAAGTGACAAAAGTCATGGGATAGCAATATGCAAATATACCGGTGGCAGTAGTATAAATAATAAAGTAAAAGTATAAATGCGCAGTTCGTTTTCCAGAGCTTTCATTTGTGTTCAAGTTATTCATGTGAACAGGTTTTTCGTGATTTAAGGAGGCACGACGAGAATTAACAGACTTTGGACGTTGAATGTTAGTTGGAGCTAGAGGCATGGGTCATTCCATTGCGGATATCGTTAGTGAATTCAACATTCCGAGATCCACAGTATCAAGAGTGTGCCGAGATTATGAAATTTCAGGCATCCCATCCCATCATGGACGGCGCAGTGGGCGACCACCTGCACTTAACGACCGAGACCGCCGACGTCAGTTTAGAATGGTCGATGTTAATAGACACGCAACACTTCGTCAAATAACTGCAGGAATCAATGTGGGACGTACGAGGGACGTGACCGATAGGACTGTGCGGCGAAGTTTGTCTTCCTTCGGCTATGACAGCAGAAGACCGACTCGAGTGCCTTTACTGACAGCACGACATCGCCCGCAGCGACTCTCCTGGGCTCGTGAGCATATCGACTGGTCCCTAGACCAGTGGAAAACCATGGCGTGGTCAGATGAGTCACGATTTCAGTTGTTACGAGCTGATGGTAGAGTTCGAGTGTGGCGCAGACCCCACGAAGCCATGGACCCAAACTGTCAGCAAGGCACTGTTCAAGCTGGTGGTGGCTGCATAATGATGTGGGCTGTTTTTACATGGCACGGACTGGTGCAACTGAACCGATCATTGACTGGAAATGGTTATGTTCAGCTGCTTGCAGATCACTTGCAGCCATTCATGGACTTCAAGTACCCACACAACGATGGGATTTTTATGGATGACAATGCGCCATGTCACCGGGCCAGAACTGTTCGCGATTGGTTTGAAGAACATTTCGGACAATTCCAGCGCATGATCTGGGCAACCTAGATCGCCCGATATGAATTCCATCGAGCATTTATGGGACATCATCGAAAGGTCCGTTCGTGCCCAAACTCCTGCACCATCCACACTTTCACAATTATGGACGTCTATACAGACAGCATGGCTCAATATTCCTGCAGAGGACTTCCAACGACTTATGGACTCCATGATACGTCGAGTTGTTGCACTTCGCCGGGCAAAAGGAGGACCGACACGATATTAGCAGTCATCCCAGGTTTTTTGTCACTTCAGTGTATAAGGGAGTTTCTTGGTAGACCTTTGTCGCTTCCTTGGTGGACTTTTGTTTCTTTAAATTCTTGTAGCTTTAATTGTGTGTAGGCTCGTTGTGGGTATCAATTTACCCTTTTCTGCTCTTCATTGAAGGTTGGCGTTTTTTTGATCACGAATCCGCTTTAATTTAATCAAAACATAACTCCTATTGCATATCAGATATTTTTGTATTTCTTAATGTCAATTGGCAAACATCCTTATTCTTTCACTTACATATTTCACTAGAATACACATATTTCACTAGAATGTTTTTAGTACTAAATTGTACCGTGTTTTCCTTTATTACTAAATTGTACCGTGTTTTTCTTTATTACCAAATTGTACCGTGTTTTTCTTTACTACTAAATTGTACTGTGCTTTTCTTTACTACTAAATTGTACCATGTTTTTATTACTAAATTGTACCATGTTTTTATTACTAAATTGTACCATGTTTTTATTACTAAATTGTACCATGTTTTTATTACTAAATTGTACCGCGTTTTTCTTTACTACTAAATTGTACCGTGCTTTTCTTTACTACAAAATTGTACCGTGTTTTTCTTCACTACTAAACTGTGCCGTGTTTTTCTTTATTTCTAAATTGTACCGTTTTTCTTTACTACTAAACTGTGCCGAGTTTTTCTTTATTTCTAAATTGTACAGCGTTTTCTTTATTTATCTTTGAGACAGTATACTTTATGATAAAATGTTTTAAATATTATTTGAAGAGCGATGGAAAACAATCGATTCGAGCGGAAAGAGCATGCTACCTATTCCGTGATGTGTTTGATTTTCATCGCAAATCCTTGAGACAGAAATGCTCCTTTCGAGTAGAACGATAGAATAAAACGAAGAAACACTCCAACCGGAGCAATTAAGAGCTCCACTGCAAATCTCTCCCTCAGAAAACAGCATTTCTTAGGAGAATTAAGAAGGATGGAAATACAGCAATTCCAGACATCAACTCTAGCGAGACATGTTAATGAAACCCGCTCACACCGGCATACCGCCAACCCTACTTCATTACCGTGCTGATTTCCCGATGCAGCCACGCAAACGGAAAACGGCGGGAAAACAATAACAACACCGAATGTTCCGCTTCCGTGCTCCCCTGCACCACCCCGCAGCCATCCCTCCCCCTTCCCAGACCATCTCTCGGTTATAGTTAATAAACATTTGCCCCTTTTCCACCAGGCCCCAATACGTAACGGATAGCGAAAGTAGAAGAATAAAATTTATTCGGCTGAAACTCGCTCCAGTGTTAATTAAATGCAAATCCGCGGAGAAGTGAAGTTTCATTATCAGGGAGACACGTCCAGCTCGCAGTTGTGTTCCTTTTTGTCGATAATTGCTTTCCGCCGCTGACCCCCTAAGCCATCGAGTGGGTGGGGGGTGCAGACAGATATCGAAGTCATCAAAGCATTCTTTTTCATTGCTGTTTTTGTTCTAGTTCGATTCTGTGGACTAAGATTTTTGATTGTTCGTTAAAAGAAGATTTTTATAGATTGTACGGGAAATGTAATTCTTTTTCACTATGGTTCGATTTGGTCCACCAATTTATATTTTCGTCATTTTTTTTAATGGCAAATGCAACGATGAGTGCCTAGAGGAGGGTGAGGATGGATGGTGAGTTTTTGTTCGGTTCATTTGTGGGAAGTTAACCTTTAATAAGAACCCAATTGTTTTATCTGTATTCTATGCTCCCCTTTGTATTGGTCTGAGTTTTTTTCCCCCGAGAGAGCCAGCCTTAATTTGGATTATAGCATATGCAGTTCTCTTGCTTTGTTTTGTGAATTGTAGTTTCCGGACATTAATTCCTCATTAAAAGGTAATTTTTCTTGAAATTCTATGATCATGCTTTGTTATTTTTATGCTCTATTATGAGAAAAAGTAGTTTCAGTTTCAATCGAAACTCATTAGCCATAAAAATTAATAGAAAGTTTTATCCTCAAGATATTAGTTCCCTGTTTTTCCGTGATAATGGGTTTTCGAAAACTTCTCCTTTTGGAATTTTAAGTTCCAAAATATGTAGTTAGAAAGATAAATACATGGATAATATCGTCTCAACAATCAAATCTTTTTAATTTAATGTAATAGTAACTCTTGCTTTTATATTAAGAATATTATCTTCTCAACAATTAAAACTTTTTTTTAGGATATGATCGCTTCAACAATTAAAACTTTTTAGTAAGGATATTACCGTCTCAACAATTAAAACTTTTTATTAAGGATATTACCGTCTCAACAATTAAAACTTTTTATTAAGGATATTACCGTCTCAACAATTAAAACTTTTTATTAAGGATGTTATCATCCCAACAATTAAAACTTTTTATTAAGGATATAATCGTCTCAACAATTAAACCTTTTAAATTTAATGTAATCGTAACTCTTGTTTTTATTTTAAGGATATTTTTGTCTCAACAATTAAAGCTTTTTAATTTAATGTAATCGTACTCTTGTTTATATATTAAGAATATTATCGTCTCATTAATTAAAACTTTTTAATCTTATGTAATCGTACTCTTGTTTATATATTAAGAATATTATCGTCTTATCAATTAAAACTTTTTAATTTAATGTAATCGCAATGCTTGTTTTTATATTAAGGATATTATCGTATCGACAATCAAAACTTTTTAATTTAAAGTAATCGTAACTACTGTTTTATAGAATTCCTTACGTTTTAATAAGCTTACTTTCAATTGCATTTTTTTAAAATTGCACACTTAGTTTCAAATTACAATAAGCATTAAATTATTTATGAATAATTTTCAATGAAAGTGCCTTTTTTGTGAGCTAAAAATATATAATAAATAATATCTATATAATTCTCAACCGGATAATATCATTTCAATTTCAATTATATTGATTATTCATTGAAAATTTGAAAGCTGTTGAAAGACCCTTTTCAACATGGCATATTTTTGGAGCCTCTGTAATTTCAGATAAGTAAATTTGTTTTTCAAACCGTAAAAATAGAAGAGCTCGGAAGTTTTAAATAAAAGTTAATAATACTACTAATATTGTTTATTTCATATGAAGTATTGCATTCATATGAAGTATTACATTTGCTGTATTGACTTGCATGAATATGAAAATATTAAGATGGTATAATTTTTAATAGTTTTATCTAAAACTTCACTTTGTCGAATACTGAAAAATTTAAATTTAATTGTTACAAATGACATTGAAAAATATAAATTTAATAGAGTCTGTTTATAGCAATTTGCCTGTTGCCCACATTGAAAAGTTCACATATACAAGCATGACAATATAAAAGTAGGATAGAAAATGTCATTTCAGAAGTGTGGAAAAGCAATTATTTATTTTAATTTCAATTATGGAAAAAGCATGGAATGAAATAGCTTTATAGAATAATGTTATTAGCTGTAATTTCATAATAATAATAAGAAACATCAAGTAGATTCTTTATGAAATATTGATGACAATTAGAGTTCAGTTTATTTATAATAACGTCCTATTTTAAAGCAACACTCGATATATTGTGGAGAGTACTTCATAATTTTGAACCATGATCAAATAATGAGATCGACATCTGAGACGACAAAGAAATTTTGTGGAATTCTACATTTTGTTGGCAATTTTTTGCTTTAAAATTGTAGTTAGAAATTTGGCATGATTTTAAATTATTTGGCAATTTTCCGCTGTCGCCCGGCTAATGGAAAGTTTATGAATGCGATACATAATGCATATTTAAATAATTTACTTAAAAGACGCATGACGTAACCAATATGATATATGCCATCACTATTTTAACAGTTAACCAAAATAAATATTCTATTAAATGCGATTGGAAATTAAATACAAATCTTTATCTATAGAACGGGAAATAATTCTAATATTTAATGGAAATATAATTGAGGAATTTTACTATACATCTCTCTTAACAAACATTCAAATCATTCTTATATAGCATTAACACCAGAAACCTTTCAACTATATTAAATTTATATTCCTTTCATGCATATTGCAAATTCTGAAAACGAAATTAAGCAAAGCCACACTAATTGAAATGGAAACTTATAAATATTTCCAGCTAGTGGAATTTTTAATTAAAATTGTGGTATTAATTTACGGAAATTCATGTTTGCAATTCACTTATAAATTTTATAGAATTGAGCTGCTAGACCATTTCGATATAACATTTATTTCTTTACTTGTATTATCCGAGTTGTGTTAATATTTTTGATTATTAAAATAAAAAAAATCCACGAGTGCATGCGAGTCTATTATTATTCATTTTAGGAAAGTTACTGTTATTAATAACAAATAAAAACGTATGATTTTTTTTGAATAATATTAAGTTAATATTGATACTTATCACAATTATTATTATTACTGAGTAATAACTAGTAACACAGAATCAATTTTTTTCAGTAAGTTCTTTGTTTTTTTTTTCTAATTTTCTCAAATAAACATAAATCTCTTGTTAATTACTTCTTGCTGAATTAAATCTCTCCTATCTTAATAGCAAATAAACTGTTAAGATTTGAAATAGCTTAACTTTTTCTTTCCAGAAGTACAGATAATTATACTTTTCTGTTATTGTTATATTTGTCATCTAATATATTAGACTATAATACGTCTTGGAGTTTCTCA
>JAOUZG010016644.1:8649378-8667052 GCA_026289955.1 Argiope argentata | reverse complement strand
ATATGCTGTTGTTGTTTCTTACTGCAACACGGCATCCTAGTTGCCAAAGCGGAGCAGTTGGAAATTAAAATATTGCAGATAATAGCAGAAAAAAGTTTATTGGCGATTTAAAAAAGAACTGAAAAACAAAGCCAAAACAAGAAACTTATATGGCAACTTCAAATTGCGCTTTTAATAATAGATTTTCCGGATTTTACAGTAATTTAAAAATAATTGTACTGTAAATAAAATATAAGCTTAAACTTGAAAAAATATAAGGTGTTGGGATTTATAACTACAATGGCTTTTATCCCCGGTTTCCAGAAGTTAATATTTAAAAAATCTTGTCAATAAACAAAACACACACACACACACGCACAAAAAAACAAATTGGAGTTTCACTCAGTTAACAGTTAAAAGCAGTTCCACTGGTGCACTTTATAAGCTTAAAAATTACGAAGTAACGCCTCAATCCATTATATAATATTAACTGACTAGAAACATAATTTCGAATTTTAAAATATTTTTATTGCTTTTATGCGGTAGTTACTTACATTAATCCACCACTATAGCACTTTTCATTCCAATTTGTCTAATTGCCTCGGATGGCAGGGTGATGATTAACCACTTCGCATACAATGACGTGTCTGACACTTGCATCGAATTACTGAATTTTTATTTTCAAGTCTGCAGTTAAGCCACAGATTTAAGTAATTAAATACGAAAAAATCAATATGAAATGATTTGGTATCCCAAATGCTCAATATATTATTTAAAAAATCAAATTAACAATAAATTACCAAAAAAGGATGAGTTATCTAATTAGAAAGTTAAATAAATTCGTATGTCAAGTGGTAAAAACGGGCTGTTTGATACAAATATACCGTACCGATTGGCCATATAGATTACAACAGATAGAATGGAATATCATATAAATGCTGTTGTTGTTGTTACTTATAGCACTTGACATGGAGAAACCCCGCTGATTCATCAGCAGAATTTAAGCCGGAAATATACGTCTCTTGTTTTACAAGTAGCGCCATCTAGGGCCAAGAGTACGACTTAGCTACACACACGTCACAACCCTTTTTAGGGGGTGGAGTACATTCACGCAAATTCATTCATTCATCTCAGATCGTAATTTAGACCTGGAACAGGGAAAGATCACCTCTGACCCAGCACCCCTAGTGATAGTGCTCTCGATATGGAGGACTTTGCGACCACGAACAGATTTAACGAGCGCCAACCGCCACACACTCAGGGATTCTTTTGGCCGGTGAGCTTCGAACCCGTAACTTAAGGAGCACGAGTCTAACGCTCTACCAACCAGACCATCCCGGCCCCATATATATGTAATATATAGTAAGAATTTTTTGAAAGGAATTTATAATTTTTTTCACTTTCTTTTCAAGTGATGAAATTTTAGAGAGGAAGTGAAATAAAAATAAACTCTGAAATTATGATAAAATTAGCAGCATATAACTATGAATAAAAGTCAGTGTGTACATTAAAGTAAATATAAAAATAGAAGGAAAAAAAATCATACAAAAGCAAATAATTTTCTGAGAAATATACATATAAAATAGAATTATTTTTTACTAAATAACACGCAAACGAAATAATTTGAAAACGAATTTGAGTGATTGCTTTTTATAAGGGGTGTCTCCCTTTTAACGCACACATTTTCCAAGCAGGCACCATTTGTTCTCTGTTACAAAATATCACCCGCAATTCCATCTGTCTGTCTACTAGCCACGCAGAAAGACATCTCTACCTCCCATAACCTAACACCTATACTACGGAAAAGAAAATTTGAAACCACTTTGATATATTTCCTTCCAGTACCAAACAGTCCTCCTGTTCATTTTCCCGCATGCCCCATGGTGCATCTGCTGCCGACGGCAGACGATACATCACGTCCGAAATGGTAAGACACGGATTCGCACCCCGGGAGGTCACTTCGCTCGACCCCTGTCTCAGTGGGGGACAGGATGGTGATAAATGTGCAAAGGGACCACACGAATCGGCTCAGGACAAGCACCAAAGATGCTGTCATAATATTTGTAACCTATGGCCAATTGAGATGTTCCTCGCAATGTGTGGGGAGGTTAGATTGAATGAGAATAGTTTATAAATGATGGCATTGCGACTTTTTCAGTGGGTTTGCTATATAATAAATGATGTCTAGAAAATATATTGTATAGCTGCCTTTGGTGCCTATCTTATTTGTCTGGAATGTTGGATTTGTTAGTTGATAAACAACCAAGGAGATGAGCGTTGGTCCTCCGAGACACGAAGGCTTTAACCCTTAATAACCTAGAGTTTCAATTTTGATACCAATCTTTTAAACTGAATGTTCACATTACTATTAGTTTTTTTTATAGGTTGGCTGTACATATTTTACTGTTGTATAATATTCTTTCCAACGAAATTTTAAAAAAATGAAATGTCATTATTGTTTTATTTTATCTATGACATATTACTCGCGCGGCAAAGTGAACAAGTAAACACATTTTACTAAAAGTTTTGTTGAAAACAAATTTGATATATTTTCTTTTTCTGAAGAATATAAATACTTTTGGTTCTGTGAAAAACACTCCTGGTTCTGTAAAAAGTGTAAAGTGTCGTTATGCGATAATAAAAACAATCAATGTTTCGCATTATTTCATGCATAGGTATATCTGATTTCTTTATGGCGTTAATGCCTGGAATATCAAAATTGATGCCTGTTTTTTTTTTCTAAATAAATATGCAAAATCAATATTGTTATTTTTTTAGCTATTTTTCCCTTCATCTAGACCCTCAAGCAAACACAGTAATATTAAAAATAAATTACTTTCGTAAATCAGGCTACTAAGGGTTAAAAGAAAATCAAAATAAATCGGTTTTTAGTTAGTTGAAAAGACCAATTCTAATATAACTTTATTCAAAGTTCTTTGTTGGAAGTCGATCACTAGAATTTCGATTCCCTCCCCCATTTTCTTAAATCAGAAAACTATTGTCCTCTAAAACCCGATGAACGTATTAACATTCCAGTTTTGAATTATTTAGGATTTGGCAAATAAATTTGTGCAAATAAACATTGTGAATTTTACTAATGTAATTTTTTTTGTTATATCAGTGTAAATATTGAAAATTGTATAATTGTAAATACTGTAATTTTCAGTATTTTGAATTGAATATACATTAAAATAATTTAACCCTTTGCACTCCGAAGAATAATTAGATGCACCTAATACGAAGATTTGCTTATTGCTATGAAAAATAAATATACTTAATTATTTTAAGTCGAATTTCTTTGAAAAATAAATCTGCCTTTCTTAACCATTAGGTAGGTGTTTTTAACAATTAAGTTTGAAAAATAATTAGATAAAATATCGAAATGATGCACAGTCTTGAATGTTGAGTCAGAGGCGCCATCGGAGTGCAAAAGGTTAAAGATCTCATCATTAAAATATCTTTAAATGAGAAATATGAAAGTGATATTTATCTGAAAATTATTCGTATGTATTATAAATTTTGTAGATTTGTGTAACTAACATTTTTAACAGCATAATAATTTTTTGTGAGTATTTTTTTTACGAAAATTTTCTGAGAATTCTGTTTACATTCTCGAATGAGTACAAAAAATATGTATTTTCACAAGTTAGTATAGAATATATTTATTTAAAATGTTCCTTCATAATTTGGATAAGAATGAAAAATTAGAAAATAATTTAATGTCCACTTCTTAATACTACGCTTATAAACTAAGAAGTCTGTATAGTCTTTATTGAAAGGAAATAAATGTAGAAATTAAAATTCAACTTATGTGTTAATATTTACTAAATAAATATTTTGCCTTAATTTAAATGAGGGGAAAAATCACACAACTGTACTTTTTAATACTGTAATAAATTTAGTCTGAATTTCGTCGTACAAATAAACTCACAGTCACAAATTTCATATTAAGTTAGATTTTTAAAATTATTTTAATAAGAGAAGAGATTGGCAATCCGGCAATGTTGTAATCCGTTGATCTTTGTCGCCAAATTTAAATCCGTCTCCAATGAGTTACTAAAACGTTGGCGATCGTTGGTGAAGACGGTATAATACGTGAGTATCGAGATTTTAACAAAAGGAAATTTATTTTTAATTTATAGTATACAAGTATTTTGACCTATATAATGTACAATAGCTCGATTTTAAATGCATAATTGGCGGCGTCCTGGCCCAGAGATTGCGCGTCTTCCTCGTTATCTGAGCATTCCGGGTTCGAGTCCCGGTCAGGACATAGTTGTTCTTCTGTGTTCTATCTATGAGGTGTGTGAATGTGCCTCTCTGTAAAAAGGGGTCGTGCAAGCAAATGAGATACGTGAGTAGCTAAAGTCGTAATCTTGGCCCTAGTTGGAGTTACTTCAAACAAGGGACGCTTATTTCGGCTTTAATCTGCTGCTGTATCAGCGAGCTTGTCCATGACAAGTGCCAATAGTAACAGCAAAATTAACAGATTCTAAATTGGTTGCATGTGTAATGTACATTTTCTAAAATATATTTAATGATGACCTATAGGTCTCAACCTCTGCTGCTACATATGCTGCTGAGGTGTCCAGAAATTTCAACATACTCCGTATGCCTTCTGATGGGCAATGTAATTCAATTGAAGTTAAATTTTGCCTAAATAATTATCTAAAAAATGATGGACCATATTTTCTTCTGAATAAGTGTCTTATCACGACTTATGACTTTGCGTTTAAACTGTAAAAGGATAGGTGTTGTTTTTTTTATTCATGGAATCCGAAGAAAAAAGTTGTGGATAAAGATGAACTCACAATAATGTCTCTACTTCAGAGATAAAAGAATCCAAGTCCAAAAATCGAATGTTCTGAATAGTTTTCGGATTATTTTCCTTTGATCAAGTATCCTCCTGAATACGTCATTCGACCACAGCTCAGAATTATGAGGGAAAATGGCAAAGATAACTTCGCATTGCTTCAAGACATGGCATTAAAAGAGTAGCAATAAACTACCGGCGAATTTCAAAATTTCTAAGTCATTTCCTAATTGATAATAGTTTTAATTCAGTTGCTTTTAACAGACCATTTAAAACGCTAATGGTATGTAAGTTTGGTGTTATAATATCCCTTAATCCCTGCCATATAACCCTGCGCAAGGGTTCATGGTGTCTAATTAGTAGAATCTTGATTTAGCGACCGTACAATTTCGAATTTGCCGATGGATTACATCAAAAGTCCACTTTGTCTGTAAAACTGGTACATATTGAGTTGAACGTTGTGAGTGAAACATAACCATGTTGTGGTCATTCTTCCCATTTAATAAACAACGAAGTGTCGGCGTTCTGACGGAGAGGTAGTGCGTCTTTCTCGTGATCTGGGTGTCCCAGGTTCGAGTCCCGGTTAGGGCATGGTTGCTCTTCTGTGCTCTATCTGTGAGGAGTGTGAATGCACTTCCCCCTGTAAAAAGGGGCTGTGCAAGCGAATGCGATAAACGCGTAGTTAAATCATACTCTTGGTCCTAATTGGCGCTACTTCAAAAACAAGAAACGCTAATTCGGCTTAAAATCGATGGTGGCTGTCAGTGCGCTTGTCCATGCCAAGTGTCATTAGTAACAACAACAATGAAGTATTCTGAGGTTCGATAAAGTGTCTTTTATGTTATTTCAAATAGACTATTAATCATTTACTATTGATACTGTCTTAGTAGTTACCATTTATTGTTGTAGAAATAAGTATACCATGAAATATGTGATCATTATATTTTTAGCAATATATTATCTATCATTTTTTTAGAATTTTTTGACCAAGGTTTGAGGATTACTAAGAATACATGCGAAAGTCTCCGCTTTGGACACACCGATTGTAAATAATTAAAATAAGTCCACTAAACCAGTCAACCTTCTTGAAAAATCCTAGACTCATTTCCAAAACAATTCCTCCATTTTATCAAGGTATTAAAGTAACAGTGATATATTATCCTGTTGTTGTTACTTATGGAACTTGCCATGGACAAGCCTCCCGCTGATACAGCAGCAGATTTAAGCCGAAAGGAGCGCCTCTTGTTTTTGAAGTAGCGCCAACTAGGGCCAAAAGTATGACGTAGCTACACACTCATCACAGTCGCTTGCATAGCCTTTTTTCATAGTCATACATCTCCGAAATAGCACACAGAAGAACAACCATGCTCTAACCGGGACTCCCAGAACACAAGGAAGACGCGCTACCTCTGTGCCAGAAAGCCGGCTGTGATATATTATGAAGGCTTTGAGTGGAAGTATTTATGAGTTCTATTCATTGATTGACCACGTTCCAGGAATCGTGAGGGTGTTGCATTAAAACTTTAGTTTAGGGTCTGTAAGATTCCAGAATTAAAAATTAATTCTTTAAAAGTCTGTCTTTTGTACATACTTGGTAAATTTTGAATAGAGAGTCGTAAGTCACATTATATGCCACTATTGATGTGTGGAAATCTGTATTTAATACCGATGGTTTCGGTTTATGTTGTAAACTACACTGCATTCCTGGTTCTTAAAAAAAGGAAATAAAATTTTACTCAATCAAGGAAATGTAATATGGAAATGGCAATAGAGATTGTTTCTGGCGCTATTAAATATAACTAGTTGAAATAATTTTAAACCTTATTTTAATATCGTTAAGATGTTATTGAAAATTCAGAGCTTTATACAAGCTGTGAATTTAAATTATGATTCTTAAAAATTCAGAGCTTTATACAAGCTGTGAATTTAAATTATCGTTCTTAAAAATTCAGAACTTTATACAAGATATAAACTTAAATTATCATTCTTAAAAATTTAGAGCTTCATACAAGATTTAAACTTAAATAATGATTCTTAAAAATTCAGAACTTTATAAATGATGTAAACTTGTTGATTGTTGTAAAACTTTGATATTGTCGGAATTCTTAAATAACTATAAAAAAGGAAATCTAAATATTTATATTGTCTCCCGGTATATTTATACTAAATTCAGTATCAAATCATATTTCAGACATAAAATATTATTCTTTGATATAAAAAACACTTTAAACGAAAAAAAAAACAATCTGCCATTGAATCTAATTGCTTTTGTTTTGATCCTTATTTTTTAACAATTAACAATAGTCCAAATAAATATTTGTAAGTTAATTGGCAGATTTTGATCAAAATGGCAACTGAAACTTTAAAAAATTTCTATAATAGAGATATTCAGAGCTAGGCCAGTCTTAACCACCTAGTTGGTTTTGAATTAAATGTTAGTACGCCAAAAATATTTTATTAAATGACTAATAGGACCGAAATGTTAAATAAAAATTTAGACCGTTATTTTTTCAGTATATGTGCTTAAACAAGATAAAGAATTATTCTACAGAACCATAGTTAGAATCCACACACAGTTATAATAATGCCAAATTTACCTAGCAAATTAAATGTTCTTTGCCATCCTATAGTAATGGTAAATGTACATTTCTATTATAACAACAGAAGCTATATAACGGAGATAAGAAAAAGATAAAAATTAGTTTTTATTATATACTAGCCGCATTTGGCGACCAGTCGGTTCGCCAGTATTAATACCTACTAATGGGTTCAATCAATATATTTATATTTTATTATTTTATTTTGATATTTTTATATTTCAAAAGATCAAGAAAAAAATTCTCTTGCATTTATTGTTTAAAAAATATCACATTTCTTATTTATTTCATTTCATATAATCACTTGATGAATTTTTTTTTCTATTTTAATTTTGGTAGAAATTAACTTATTTTTTTTAGCCAGAACTTCTGAAAATGTGTGTGTAACATATTATTAAAAGCCGATTTTTTTTAAGATCCTTATAAAGATAAAATTTCATTTTTAATTTATGTGAAATAAATTGTTAAAAAATACGATTTAATTAAATTTTTAAAAATTCATTAAAAATATAACTTTAATTTATAGGTCAAAACATCAGTATCATTGAAAAGCTAACTTTTCGAGCTTAACTTGATGCAAAAATCAATTTTATGCTGTAATATTTTCAGAAGTTATCGCAAAAAACCCGTTAATAATTCGCTTATTTTTTAATTAATTAAAATTTAAATTAAGAATTCAAAAAAGGGCTCAGAGGTTAACATTCCCGGCCACCAAGGTATACATGTACCAAATTTGGTACCTTTAGGTTGAACGGTCTGACCTTTAGAGCCCCAAAAGACACACACACACACACATTGAGCTTTATTATAAGTAAAGATATATATAAAAAATGATCACTTAAGTTTTTGCAGAAAACATTCTTAAAAATGGCTTTAATATTAATTTTCTCATTCAACTCGCAGATAAGGAAAATTTGTATAATTTAACAATTTATATATAAATATAAACGACATAAAACATTAATTCTAAATATATTTTTTTCCTGTGCAGAAAGCACCGAATGTTTCACAAGTCATAAAATAAACCAGAAGCCACCCGCATTAAAGGAAAGAATGCTACAACAAAAAAAAAAAAAAATGCCACGCCCATATAAAATGAATTTAAAAAACAATCAAAAATCCGGAACGGGGAAGGAAACATATGTGGCAGGAAAACATCTGCCACAAACGAGATATTTATTACATTAAGTTTCCGCCACCAGATGGCAACAAACAGACTTCTTATGACGGAGATTTACAATCTAATGTAGCTCCTGATTTGCTGAGCAGCTTGCCCATCCCAGTGGAAAGAAGCGTATTCAAAATCCAAGAATGCTTACATAAAGTCAGCGAAAAATATGATTCTGTTTTCACGGATGTTTAAAATACCATAAACGATTCAAGATTATATTATTTTTTTAATAACTTGATCTATTATTCAGAAATTTTTGTTATTTTTCTTAAATTTTTATTTATATTCTTTTTAAAAGTATTAAATTTTGAAAGAATTAAGCATTATTTAATTTTTTTAAATGGTCGTTATCAGCAAAAGAAATTGAGCCTCAAAGTGAGTTTCTAAAACTTAGAAATTTCCATAAAACAGTTCGGGATTAATCAGATAGAACTTTTGATATTCTACCAGATTCCCTCCAATATATGAATAAATATTAAAAGAAATCATATATTATTCCCCCTAATATAACCCCACATGTTATTCCACCTAATATATTAACTCTACATATTATTTTCCCCTTATATTAATATCCTGTTTTGAGTATCAAGTTTTCCAATTGTTCATTATGTCCCACTATTATATGACTCCTGTTTTACATATCGAAGTTTCCAATTATTCTTTATTTCCCATTAATATAAAAATGCATATAAAATACTTATATAATAAAGCAGATTAAAATGTATCAAACTTCTTCAAATTTTGATGAAGTAAGAATCAATAATGTACAGACGATTAAAAAAATTTTCATTTTAAACTCAACACTTTAATAAGGCTTTCACACCAATGGAAAGCCAAATGATCTCTCTCTAGCGTGATACAGAAGATTAGAGAGGGGTGTCAATTCAAGTGTCGCCCTCGTCATCTGACCACGTTTCAAATTTACGAGGTTCATCCCAAAATAGCCCTAGTGTTGCTTTAAAATAGGGCGTTAATATAACTAAATTAAACCTTATTGAACTCACAGTATTATACTTCAACTTCGGCAGTTTTTCTCGGTGCCTTCACTTTTGATAGGCATCAAGTGGACGTTGATTTTTCTGAAGAATTGAAGTATAACGTGCAACAAAGATTGACCGTCTAGTCCCCCCCCCCACAAAAAATTCCTTTTTCGAGAAATATCTAAATTTAATGAGAGTTGAATTGAATTGATCACAAAGAGAGAGAGAGAAAGATTACATCGACATATGTGAAAAAATAGGGATTATTTTCCTGTCGTGAGAATCAAAGTTGCAAATTATTTATTATTTCTTCCTAATATGACTCCTGTTTTACGTATTGAAGTTTCCAATTATTCATTGTTTCCCATTATTATATGGACCCTGTTTTGAATATCAAAGTTTCTAATTATTCATTGTTTCTCACTAATATACGATTCCTATTTTACGTATCGAATTTACCAATTATTCATTATATCTCATTATTATATGGACTCTGTTTTAAGTATCGAAGTTTCCAATTATACATTGTTAACCACTAATATATGACTCTAGTTTTAGGTATCGAAGTTTTCAATTATTCATTATTTTCAGCTAATATACGATTCCAGATTTCAATATCGAAGTTATTATTCATTATTTCCCATTATTATATGTAATAATTTATTATAATTATTCATTATTATTCTTTATTTATTATAATTATTCTTTATTTCCTATTATCATATGGATCCTGTTTTATGTATCGCAGTTTCTAATCATTCATTATTACCCACTAGTATATGACTCCTGTTTTACGAATCGAAGTTTCTAATTATTCATTATTACCTCTAATATATGATTCCAGTTTTACATATTGAAGTTTCCTGTTATTCATTGTTTCCCATCAATATACTATTCCTGTTTTGAATACCGGAGATTCCATTTATTCTTTATTTTCCACTAATACATGGCAATTGTTTTGTGTATCTAAGGTTGAAATTATTTATTATTTACCACTAATGTAATGCATCGAATTAGCGAATGCAGTTATGCATCGAATTAGCGAATGCAGTTATGCATCGAAGTCTCAAACTACTTTTAGTTCCCACTAACATCCAGTTTCTGTTATGTTATCGAAGTAGCAAATAATTGATAATTTTCCACTAATATATGCTATAAGCAAATTGATTAGATATCAGTTTAATACATCACTGTATAGTAAAATTGTTAAATTTTTAGATAATTAGAGGCATATAAATAGAAAAAAAAAGAAAACATTGATTGTACCAGCAAATCGATATCATTGCTGTGTGCATTATAATACATATATTCAATACTAAAATAAATACTTTTATAATAAAGTAAATGACCATCTTTGTACGAAATTAACGACATTTTATTATTATTTTCTTTTCTATAATTCTCCTTCGTTTCTGTTTCCCTTTTCGATTTTTTTGCTGTGCTTAAATGCTTATTCTATTTCACTCACAAAATCTATATCGAACGGAAATTCCTATTAAATAATTTTATTATTCCACCATTTCTTACGTAATAACTTTAAGCTACAGAAACTATTACAGGAAGAAATTGAAATTACCTTCAGCACTTGCATTCAAATAACACTCACGCATCAATACAGGCAGCCAATCAGAATGAATCCGAAAGGATATTTAATTTTCATCTGTTTTCTTATTTCCTTGCTTCGGTAAAAGAAAAAGATGCATTTTAATGATATTTCCCTGTATTCGAAACGAATAGTACCATTCCAGAAATGTAAAAAAGATATCGATTATTTCCGAGAGAAGTAATCGATGCACTCAATTACCCGTTCTACAACGGTAAGTAAATATCCATTATTTCCGAATTCCTTTATTCTCCAAGAATTTCGTTCCTATAAAAATATTCTCCAAATAGGTAGGAAGCACGACAGATTTCCCTTTTGAAGTGGTCAATTAGATCTCAACTGCAGGGGTGGGGGTTGTGGGGTGGGATGAAACATTATCGAACAAAAGAAATGAAGTCATTAGCCGAAGAAACTGTAACCGTGGCGGATGAAATTCCTTTTCAGATGATTCCGAAAATGCTGTCTCCCTTATTCGTTTCTGCAATCAAAGTACGCATTATTTGCCTAATTTATCAGGGAATTTTGCGGATCTTTTAATGGTGTGGCCCGAAGTCAGACGGGGTCTGTGTGATTCAGAAGTGCTTTCGTTGCATGGATTTAATCATTAAAATGCATTCCGAGCGTACATGAAGATGAAAAAAAAAGTATTTCCGTAGAAATACGGCAATTGAACTCGAATAAAAGACAGTTTTATTTGTTCTCGGCAAAACAGTAGCTGTCGTGACAAAGCGCGAGTCGAAATTTCACTTGCTCGAGACGGTTTGTGTTAGTACGAAGATACATTCTGATAAAAAAAGAAATTATTGAGAGAAATAGGGAAACATAAAACGCTATTTGCATATAAATATCGATTATTTGACAGAATAATGTATATTTTGTATTTTTACTCTTCTGTAACAATTTTTTTTATGAATTTTTATTCTTATATATGCCCAACGACGATTTGTGGACGATATTGTTTTTCTTGATGGTGAAATGCGAAATAAAACGAATGTATCTAAACAGAGCATAAGAAATGGAAATATAAATATTTTTTTAAAAACTTTATTTATGTGCTTAGGTATGTGCTTTATCTATATAAAAAGTATTTTAATAATGATGGGTTAAAGTGGTCATTTGTGTGCCCCTGAGTTTGCCGCCAATATGGCAACCCAACACAAAGTACTTGTAGTAACCCTAATGATGTTTTGTTTACTTCTTCCTACAATGGTTGAGTTGTACATGAGCTTCAACTCTTTTTAATAAATTTCTTATAAATAAAATTTCCAATTAAATCCATTCTTTTTGAATCTTTGTCTTTCTCAATTATGTAGTATTTACTGTTCATGTTACCCACACAGTCCTTATGTTCGTGCTCTCGTGGCTAGCGAAGCCATAGGATGTTTTTTTAAAGTTAAAAAATTCTGCCTGAGGCCTTCAACAGATGCCGGGGGTCTGTTGGTCTGAAAAAAAAGAATGCTTATCGGTAAAAAAATCATAATTATATTGCGAAAAGTAGTAACCGTAACTATACCATAGAAGTATTTGTTTACTTTGTCCGCCATCTTTATTGGCGACATGACATCCTTGGCGCGGCAAGGGGCACACTAAGCGTAACTTTTACCCAATAATGTTCAGCCATTGCATAGTTAGCGAATTTGCAATTCTGCCTACCAATTTAATTATTATCTTAATGTCTATATTTTAAGATTTCAAGGTCTCTTTTTGAAATTGGAATTTTGAATCCTTGTCCAATGACGAGGAATCAAATTGGCTTTATCTTTTGAAACCATACCAGATAATCCATAAGATTAGCAGAATTGTTTCTGATTCATGATAGGTTAAGTATGAATCTGATTTACGGATAAAATAAAATAGCGTATAGATGCAATTGAATCTTGAACTTAAAATTTTAAGGCTTTGAAGGGGAAATCTAATCATAGAGCAAAAAGGAAAACTCAAATATATTTAAAACGTTATTATTTTGTATTTGTTTTAACCACTTCGCATACAATGACGTGTCTAATACGTGCATCGAATTACTGAGTTTTTATTTTCAAATTTGCATCTAAGCCACATAATAAAGTATTAAAATACAAAAAAATCAGTATGAAACGATTTGGTATCCCAAATGCTCCATATATTATTTAAAAAAAATCAAAATAACAATAAATGACCAAAATAGGATGAGTGATCTAATTAGAAAGTCATATAAATTCGTATGTCAAGTGGTTAAATATAGATGTAAATTAACATTAATATTAAACCATTGAATCATTTATAGAAATTGACTATTTTTCCATTAATTTATCTATTATTTTTAACTCCCGTTTTATAGGGACTCGAAGACTATTTTTAGAAATGAAATTTAAAGTCCTGGTCAAATGGCGAAAATGATGCATAAGTTGTCGATGCCTCTCCGTCTGACTTTTCCCAGATTACACAGGCGCCTGATCTACGTACAAGACGAATCTTTTATTGGAATTGAGACTTGAACCTGGAACCGCACAATCTCGAAGGAGAGATCTAATCACAGGTAACTACAACAAGCATTTTTCATAAAATGAGTAACTATTTATTTGTTTCTTAGAACGATATCTTTTTTTTTCATTGTGTTGTTACTAATGGCACTTGCCATGGACATTCGCGCTGAAGGCCGTCAGCGATTTTAAGCCGAATGAGTGTTTCTTGTTTTCGAAGTAGTACCAACGTACGACTTAGCTAAGAGTATGAGTAAGCTACTCACTCAGCTCATTCGCTTGCACAGACCTTTTTTTTTGGGGGGGGGGGACACATTCACACACCTCAAAGATAGAATACATATGAACAACAACGTCCGAACAGGGACTCGAACCTGGGATGCCCGGCACACGGGGAAGACGCCTAACCCCTATGCAAGAATACCGGCTTTTTTATTTTTGAAGAATGAGCAATTTTCTTTTCCACATTCTAGAAGACAGATAATATCAATGTCAACCCTGACTTTAACTTGGCTCTGATAACAAGAACCTGAATTATTGCCTTTTGCGGTTGTGCGGAAACAGGAACTTAGGTTGACTCATTAAGACATCACGAGTCATAATGCAGCCCTTCTAGTAGGATATACGTCCTATCATTTAGTGGAAGCAATTCCCAGGCAGTAATATTCTCAAGGCATCTCATTTCTCTATCCGAGATATTCTTGGATAAGAGTGGAAATTCTCGGATGAATTGATATATTTTCCATGTGAATGAGTTACAGTAGGTAATGAATGAAAAGTAAGCCACTTTTATAACATAAGGGTTGCAAAGGCAAAGGGTATCAGCTAAAACGTACTCTTTTTTAAAATAATTGAATACAGGAAAAAGTGAACGACATAGATTTTATAGAATGTAAATTAACAACAGCATATAGCAACATACACTAGTAAATCACGCAAAGTATAATTGCTTTTGTGAGCTTGGTCTTTGAATATTTACTTTCACTATTCTAAAGGTTTATTCTTGAAATTATGTTTTGCTTGTCATTGTTTCTATAATGCTGATCGTATCTCGTGAAATTGTTTCTGATGCTGTTGTGTTTTCCTGAATTTGTATTTCAGTAAATTTGTATTTTACATCTAACCAGTCATATCTTTTTTAAAATTTAATTTCTGGTAAAGAGTCTTCCATAGTTGTTACCTCTTGTGTTTGTTTTAGGAAGTATAATTTGTATTTTCATGTCTGACCCACACTTAAGGCTTTTGATTCATCTTGCATATGGAAAACGTATTACATGAAAGTTTTTATTTAAGCACGATGAATTCTCTAACTTGATAAAAAGTAATATATCGAGTGAATTTCCTCTTTATTTCCCCCAAAAAGTTTTGTTGTTAAATTTTTTTAGTTTGTAAAACAGAGGGAAAAAAAGAGGAATGAGGACATTTGAAGATAAAATTTCACGTGTGACATTTCCGGTCTTTATTCCATTTAGACGTTTCAGGTGTTAAGAAGTGAATAATGCAGGTACTTACGCATTATAGTCTTCGCCAGCAATCGCCAACGGGTTAGTAACTCATTGGCGATGGATTTAAATTTGGCGATAAAGATCAACGGATTACACCATTGCTGGATTACCTTAATTGGTGGTTTAGCAACTCATTGGCGACGACTTCAAATTTGGCGACAAAGTTGGACGGTATAATACTTAAGTACCCTTAAATATCAAATTCAGTATAGGGTTTTGTGGTTACAAGAGCAGTTCTGTGTTCATTTTTGTTTCAATCGGTTTAGAAAAATATAAGTAAAACACTAATTCGACTTTTGAATATAACTACCTATCAGGAATTAATCATTAAATTTCTTGCTGCGAATGATAACACTAATAAGAATGCTATTAAGGATTACACCATTGCAGGAATGCCATAATTGGTGGTTTAGCAACTAATTGGCGATGACTTCAAATTTGGCGATAAATTTGGACGATATAGTACGTAAGTATCATAATACATCACAGAAAATGAAATTTTGTCGTTTGTGTGACATGATTTTTGTTTTCGATAGTTAAGTAGTGGTCTTTGAAGAAATATTATTCTGATTGTTCCAATATATATTAAGGTATCATTATTAAACATCTGTGTATTTATATTTAAAGGAGATACCAAAGAATTATTTTAAATTGACAGTAAAATTTTACCATTTTGATTTCCCATGAAAGCTAATGGACTCTAGATATATCATCCATGGTCACTTATCATCCTATATCTCTTTTTAAATAAAATTTTAAAAACAGTACAATGTATTTCTTTTCCCGAAACTCAATACTTATTTTGTTATCTTTTATTTCATTTGAAAAGTAATGTCTAGTAAATCATCAATCGTAGCCTGTTCTCTATTTCCAATGGAATGATGTTAACACAGCCACAACTTCAACAAATAGACATATTTCGACACTTGGAGTGTATAAATAACTAATAAGTATACCGTATGCCTATTTTGGTGTTAATTTTCTTTGTTTTGATGAGTTTATGCCAAAAACTTTATCGGTTATTTTTAAAAATATTTTTAATGTATATGGTGAACATCTGCTCATCAAAGGCGGCTGGTTAATAAAAAAATTTACAGTAAATAATTTGAGTTTTTAGAGCCTCATATAAATTTCTTTGTAAAATAATTTTGATATTAATCAAATTTTCATCATTCTTGTCTTATTACCAATTCTATGAAGGAGACTCTTTTTTATTGTAACAGAATTCTTAACTGAGGAAACAGCACAGATATTCGAATACGTGAATAAAATGGATATTAATTAATGAAACCAGCTTTCAAGATCACGTTAAATAGACGTTACGGACGAGCTTTTTCTTAACTATAATATTTCTTACAACCTCTGAAGGGGAATTAATTAATATTTATTCACGAGTTCGAACTTATTAAAGGTGAGTGTTAATTGAAAATGCACCAGCACTGATTAAAAAAAACTCCTTCAAGACTGTCCTCATCTTTAAATGGAAGTTATTTAAGATTAATTTTTATATTGAATAATAAAAGACGAACTTTCATTTCAGAAATAAGTTTAAAAAACAGCTTATTAAAAAACTAACTGATGGAGCTTCAAGTCTTCTGTTAATGAATTAATATTTGGGTGAATCCATCTTTTGTTCGTGACATCACCATCGTTGAAAAACAGGCATAATTGATGAAATTCTCTTTTCATCGTTTTTATTATATTTTCTTGTAGAATTTTTAAATTTGAAATCAGGCTTCAATACATTTTAGGGTCATAAGAATCACATGTAAATGAAGGGAAAAAAAACCCTTTGAATATTTTTGTTGTAGCAATTCTTTGCATAAGATTTTTTTTTCCTTTTGAAACCCTTGGCCATAAAAAAATGCTTCGAATAGAAAACAAATTGCATTTATATCTGAAAATTTAATGTAAACAATGTTAAGTTTTGACTTAAACACTGTGAATGTTCAAACATTTTTTCATGTCGATTATTACAAAATATAGTAAAGTAAATAATGACTTATGTATTTAAAAATAATTATGATATTTAATTTGCTAATTCATTAGCTGAAGAACATAACTCTACGTGCATTATCAGGTATTTCAGCTCTTTTTACGTACATGTCTGATATTTTTCAAAAGTTTGAGAATTTATACTCGGAAAAATAAATCAGAATGTGATGCATTTCGAGTCACCTTTTTATTTATGACTCTATAGTTGTTTATTCTTTTAAAGTCATTATTTTTTTTCAAGTAAAAGAATGCTTTTTTCTGAAACTATTAGCGGTTATTAGATAAACAGAAAATATCACTAGAAATACAATAGCAGGTAGACAGTAAAAAATACACAAATACTATAGAAATTGATCTAACGATAATTTTTTTTGAAATTCTAGTTCTTTGTTAATTGCAGTTGGATATTGAAAAATTTTATCATTGTTTTATTGAAAATTTTTATCCTAACAATTTTCTGCTGCACATTAAGAATTTGGTTAGAAGAAAGCTCTGACAAGCCAGTGGATTCATACCGTATATAATTCCTAACATAGTTCGTGAAACGAAGAACAACTTCCATAAAAAAATTA
>JAOUZG010016644.1:8632436-8644378 GCA_026289955.1 Argiope argentata | reverse complement strand
TGTGTGTGTGTGTGTTTGTTGCTGTCTTTAAATATGCGTGTTAGTGAGTTATATAGTTGTTTTGCTGTTTTTAATTAAGTGTACTCTGTCTGTTAAATGTGTGTGTTGCTGTTTTACAGTATTTCAACTCTGTATGATATAAATGTATGTTGCTGTTTTTAAAATGCATATTTTATGTGCTATATAGGTGTTTTGCTGTTTTTAATAAGTATGCGCTGTGTGTTATATGTGTGTTGGTTGTTTTTAAATACGTGTACGCTGTGTGTTATGTGTATGTTGCTGTTTTTAAATACGTGTACGCTGTCTGTTATATGTGTGTTGCTGTTTTTAAATATATATACTCTGTGTTTTATATCTGTGTATCGCTGCTGTTAAATATGTGTTTAAATATATACATAAACCACACTATTAATTGAAAAAACTCTGATTAAGCATTTTGATAGAAAACAATTGGCGGTTTCTTTTTCTTCTTTCTTCTTCGTTTGTTTCGTTTAAACTTCGTTTAAAGCTTGAGTTTTTAATTCTACATACTGCCAACACAAGTGTCCCGCAATTAAATGGGTTGTGGTGGCCTATTGTTAGGATCTCTGAACCGGTTCAGAGTCAAGGGAATTCAGTCTCGAGAACCGATTCCAACAAAGAAACATTATGTAGGCTGGTCTGGTGCATGTTAAATCTGTCGGAGTCAAAACTTCTTCCGCTATTGCGATGTAGAAGTGTGGAGATTTGTTGCCAGATCAGATGTTGCCATGTGACTACGGTCTAAAATTATAAATTCCGTTCCAAAATAGTCTTTGGGAGGTGCAGTAATTAAAATAATACTCCAGAAGTGTTGAATCAATAACAATACTCCAGAAGCCTTTCGGCTTTGTAATATAAATTGAGATACTAATTGCACTTTAAATTAATAAAAACATTTAAGTATTTTATCCTGGTTAATTCATTTTTGTTGAATTTCATATTATACGTGATGAAAATGAGAATTTATTTTAATACCAATAACACCAATTTCAATTTTTCTTATATTAAATTACGAAGAGAAAAAATATATTATTTTGTAATAAATAGTATGAAATTTTCATAAACATGAGATGGCATTCTTCAAAAGTATAGAATTATAAAATATTGGTTTGAAAAAATTTCGTTTTTTTTCCTAGCGGAATTTTGAAAACTATATTAGTTTCGTCTTAAATAAATGGACGATACTTTGATATTTAGACAGATAAATGTTTACTCTTTTTATTATTTAGTACAAGAAGTTGATTACGAGTTTTAATCTGAAAATTGAATTTTACTCATGGTTTCGGAAAATAAAATTCTTTATGTAATCCTATATTATGGTGTTTTGTAGATTCAGCTGAATTTTCAATCCTCCTTCTTAAATCAATGAATTTGCAGACTCATGACATCTTTGGTGGCCAGATTTCGGTTGGGCTAATCCACTAACGTTATTGGCAGCCTTATTAAAAGTTATTAGTTCATATGATTTAATACTGTTGCCAACCTGTAATTTTTCTTACGAGTGTTATTGTTATAAATACTGTTTTACAATCAATCCCGTTACGTGTCGAGTGGGTGATACAACGATGATCCTTGGCGACGATTTTGGCGAAAAAATAGATATTGTGGGAAACTCCGAGAATTTAACCTATCCATCCAATAGAAACTGAGATGCACCTTGAATGTTCCAGAAGATTCTCGGTCCACCTCCCAGGAGCTATAAAAAGTCGGCAGTCTCAAACTGCAGAGTGAATTGAATTGAATTGTAGTCGATTTTGTAGACAGTTAACGAGTCGTCGAGGCGATAAAGCAACGGCCAAGTGCCAACGTTTTATGAAGCTCAAGATTCACTTGATCTCAACACAGTGCTTGTGTGTTCCGAGTCCTGTTATCTTATGTCGTAGTAGCCTCGTGTCGTGTATAAATTAGCCAGTCGTGTAGTTGTGAGTCGGTTGCTAAAGCGAAGGGCCAGTGAGAACTTCAACCGTTTGGAGAGATCGTAGAGTGAAGCTCCAAAGAACCTCTCTCGTCTTTCATTTTGTCCGGTTGCCTTGTGTGCTGTAGTCGATAACTATTTATGGGACACTCTTTGTTGTAGTGTGCTACGGTAGTTTCGTCTCGTTTGTACACATTTATCGCCAGTGTATTCGTTGTCTTTGTGTCAAATAAATATTGTTCTTGCTTTCTACCGAGACTCACTGATTGTCTTCATGCCACACGCTCACTACAAGTGAACCCAGTGATTTTTGGAACAATAGGTTTGTATTTATTATTAGTTTTCAATCAATAATTGGTACAAATATTCGAGGGATTTTTTCTTAGAATTATTCTTATACTGAACAGTATTATATAATTTCAAATATCTCTTTGATGGCCATTTAAAATATCAGAGCATGATAAATTTTGCATTTCCATAAATGGATTAGCTATTTCTTAAGGACATTATTCATATTTTCTCTTCTCGAAAACCGTATTGATCTTCATGTTCATTTTGGTAATTTAAGCAATATCTAAGCTCTTATGTCATTATTAAAAAATGAAATTACGATTATTCCTAGCAAGGATGACTGTCAATCTACTGATATTTCGTCTGAGCTTTGGCAAATTTTGACAATTTTGTTTCCTATTTTAACTATGTCAGATTATTTTCTAATTGAGAAGCATTTGTTTTTAAAAAAGAGGAATAATCTTGGATTGGAACAATAATCTTGACAGTGAAATAAAAACCAGATTTCCACCCTTTTAATTAAAGCTGTAATCCTTATTTTTACATTTAGAGGATTATGAGCACCATAAAAATTTTAAAAATGAGAATAACTGTGTTTTTATAATAATATAAAATAATAAATGCATAATTATATAAATCCCTCATTTTTTAAAGAAATTTTGAAATAGTTTTGAGCTTTTCAAACAATTTTAAATTGCAATTTTTTTCTTTATTTAGAGCATTTTCTTAATAATTTTAATAATTGAGACATTAAAAAAACCACCAAGAGCGCGCCTAGGTTGTCGGTGTTTGGCGAGGAGTTTCGCGCCTGCCAGGTTGGTTTGGCGAAAGGAATAGTTTAGCAACAGCTGGACCTTTCACGAAGCCTCGCTCACTAGGCTGTATAAGGGACGGGTTCTCGTAGGTGAAGTTGGTTAGTTGAAAGTTTCCTCTCGGAAGAGAAGCGTCTCACTGGACTAGCGGATTACTGGGCTGTCTACGTTGTATTATTGAGCTCGCCGTGACTTACTGTTGCTGTGGTATAAGATAGCGGTTTTGCAGTATATTTTTACCGTGCATAAGGCTTGTATTTACGCTGTAAATGACTGCTGACTGCTGGATTGTTTTTATCTTAAGTTTTACTTTAACGAGTCATCCTGTAAATACTTGTAAACAGTATAAATTTGTTCTGTCCTCAAGTAAAGTCCATTCAATCCGAACTGTCTTAAAACTGTTATAATATTAATACAGTTGTGTTTTAACAATTTTAAGCTATTATGGTTTGTTGCATTATTGCAGTTAAATGAATTATATACTAATATTTTATTTAACTTATAATAAGAAGTTTTATGCTAAAGGTAAATTTCTTTGATGATGTCCTTCACTTTGTTTCTTCTTGTATGAATTTCCTGTACTTGAGCGATAATTTAGTCCCTTTTTTTAAATAAGAATAAAAACTTATACTGCGGATAATCTTCGTCGGGTAAAACCCTGTCCCACTGCATATCTATCAGACCGTCCAAAATTTTTTTTTACTATCAATCATTTCCCTTCCACCTTTCAAAGGATGTTACTCTTTCAAAAAATCGAGTCCCTTTCCAATAACCAAAAAAAAAAAAAAAAAAAAAGAAACGTGCTCCATCCCGGCCTTGTATAGGGACACAATGCCATTTCCCACAGTTCATTGTGTATCGGATAAAAACTTGTTTCCTGAATTTTAACAAAGAAAAAAATAGGAGTCGAAAGTTACCAGGAGACCATAGTTTAGGTTCCCATTGTTTGCTCCGGGTTTTCAATTTTTACGCGGATTGAAAGATAGGGAAAATAGTTTATCAAGTTGCCTTCACTTCCTTTTCATGGGCAAGGGAAAAAGAGAGATATTCCCTAAATATACGAAAAAAAGAATCCCGGATATTTTTCGAATCCTGTTAACATAAGCATATTTTTTTTCCAAAGGAAAGAAAATGAAGTATGGATATAAAGAGCGCAAACGAATAGTTTTCAATTTTCTTCATGGTGATGGTTTGGAAACATTTTGTACTTCGTGGAAAATTATTTTTGTTTAGATGACTTTTCAGATTTTTTTGGATTTGCATTTTGTTCATGAAGGAGTTGAGTTGAGTGTTGTTGAGTAGGTGTTTGAAAATGAAAATTTCTTTCTTCGCACATGTACACAAATGAAAAAGAGAAAAATCCACAGGTATACAGTTGGCTATGAAACGTTCGATATTTCAATATACTGCAACAAAAGAAGTACAAAACCCATATTGAAATGAACTAAAGAAAATAAAATAATAATATTTTATAAAGTATATTGATAACTAATGTTTGTGAAGTCAACTTAAATGGTGATGAGCATGACGTGTCCATTTTACAACGGAAGGAGGGGTTCAGTAGTTTCTGAAGGTATGGACCCCCGAGCACCCGAGAGCAGAAGCCTGACTTCTAGTTCACACGAAGATGACATATAGTTATTTCATTCGCTTGCAAACCCTCAATTTACAAGGGGAGGGAGCACAATTACACTCCAAAGATAGAACACAAAAGAACAACCACGCCCTCACCAAAGCTCGAACCAGGGACGCTGATTAGGTCTCATATTATTAGACATAAGCCAACATTTAAGAATTTAATAGAGGTGGCTCGGTTTTGGAACCGAAGAACTTCTGATTCAAGACCCGATTCCATCTAAGGATAGTCGTGTAAGTGGGCTGGTACACGCTAAATCCCTCTTGGCCGAACCTCCTCCCACTGATGTGGTGTGAAAGCTTGGAGGGAGGTAGTCAGCTCAGGTGTCGTTCTCGTCATATTATTGGTGTTTAAAAGTAAGAGGTCCGTCACAAAATAACCCTAGTAATACTTTAAAAGCGGAATGTTAATATAACTAAACTAAAATATTTTAAGAATCTAAGTATTAGCTGACTGAAAGTGAACTAAAAAGAATTTCTACATCATAGGAAAACTAAAAGAATAATTATTAATGAAGAAAAATAGTTTTGTCTATCAATAAGCATACTAAGATATTTATTAAAATGTTATTTTTTTTGGGATTAAGTAGTAAATGTTTATTTACTAAATACAGTAAAATTGAATGTTTTACAATATTCTGTAAAATTTTATTCAAACATAATCCTGCATTTTTTTTTTCGAATATTTTTTTCTTGTATACCTAGTACAGAAAAATCGTAGTAATCGTCAAGAAACTTGAACTCAAGATTTTGCCGAATCTCTACGTTTCAGATATCCTTGAGTTCGAAAAACACATTTTTGGAAAAAATGCCTGTCTGTCCTAGATAACTCAACAACACTGTGAGCTGGACAATTGAAATTAAGTGTATGGTTTTTAAGCCAAATGTGGAGATTTCTGAAATTTTTTGAGTAAATTCTGCCCAAAGGAAATCCGTCTGTCCGACTTTTGGAATATAAATTGATTCCAACCGAAGAGATGTACCGATTTTATATACATACTGAATTTTATATGATTTACTGATTTTCAGTATACTGATTTTATATTTATGGATCTCAGATATTGAGCCAAACCTATTTAAATGTTGACTGCTTACCAATATTTTGTTTTTCAGAACCAGGTAAACTCAATAAATAAAAAAAAACGTACTGGCTCAAATTTAGTAAAAGATTTTGTGACAAACGCAATTTTGTGTCAAATCTTTGTTTCAATCAGTTGAGAAAACCGCTTCTAAAACATAAATTCGATTTTTCAGTATTATCACCACATGCCAGGAATTAGTCGCCAAGTAACTCACTGAGGAGGACACAAATTATTCAGCAAAAAGGCTCAATTCATGTCAAAAGGTAATATTTCGTAACTATAGTATGTCAATACCGTGTAAATGATTCTCTGGAATGATATTTATCAAAGGATATGCTAGAAAGTTTTAGAAAAATCATTCACATTAGCTTTATTGATACTTACGCATTAGACCGTCGATGTGCCAACAGTAGCCAACTATTTTGGCGGTACTTACATATTAGACCGTCGATGTGCCAACGGTCGCCAACCACTTCGAGCCAATTTACTTAGGCGGCCAGAATTTAATAACACCTCAATTGATTGTCCGATTCACGTATAAACATCTCATGTCCATTTAAACACGCATTTTTAAATGAAATAATTCCATAACTTTGGAAATACGTCACTCCAACTCTTTCGTTGGCAGGCAAATACTAAATTTTAATCATTTTAGCGAGTCAAAAAACCAGAAAAAAAGCGCCTTATGATCTTGTGCAAAACCAACAAAATGGCGGACGACAGATAAGGTTTACACAACTTTTTAAATAATGACGGTTGTTTGCCATTATTGGCGGTTTAGCAACTCATTGGCGATGCCTTCAAGTTTGGAGATGAAGATCGACGGTTTAATACGTAAGTACCTTTATTTTATGTTTTGATGATTTTATATAGATTTTCATATTAGTGGATATTTTTTGTGGATATTTAAGCGGAAACAAAATTTTGTAATGAATAACTTTTTAAACTGTAAGTTTGACCTGAGCAAAAATTCTAACTTAAAGCTAACTCGAGATATTAATCTGTTAGTTTAGTGAGTCTATGAAAGAAGATTTTGTATCTTAAAAATCTACGAATCTAAAGGCACCAAATTAATGTATCAGAAATATGAAAATTGGCATAGAAAAGGACGGATTATTTTATAATAAATTTAATAATTCCTTTTTAATTTTAAGTCACAATGAATGAATTAAAAAAAACAATTAGTCTCTACAATGTTCTTTCTTTAGAACATTTACGCTGAAGTCATAGGGAATTATGCGAAAACTTCAAAATTTATTTCACAGTTTAAAATTTAAAATAACTCAATGAGCTAATTTCAATATTCATTAATTATGCCTATACCTTTTGAACTAAAAATAAACTTTAATTTCGGAAACTCCACCTTCATTGATAATTTTCCCCTTCTGGGCATATCTGTTCTTTTAAAATAAATATTCTGCTACTGTCAGTCATTTATTTTCCCCTTGGAAAGTGTCATTGCTTTAAAAAAACTGACTCTCCATCAAATGACAAAAGGGAAACACGTCCCGTTGTAGCTTTGAAAGTGAACACAATGCTTTTACCCAGAATTCATTGGATGGGAAGTTAGGTGAAAAGCGAGCTTGGATGACATTTTTTAATGAAGCTTTTTAATTTGAATGTGAATTAAAAATCTGAACGAGGAGTTTAATGAATGGAATTTTTTTATGGGCAAAGATATATACCAACCAAATGATAAGAAAAAAAGAGCAGTGATATTACTTTTAAGTAAACTATGTTTGTTTTAGCAACATTAAAAAGGCGTAATCATTTTTTAATTTTTTTTTTACAAATTCCATGAAGCATTTGTTGTAGATGATTTTTTTTATTTGTATAAGGTAAATGTCGTGTAATATGAAATTAGTTTGATCGTTTGCAAAAGTATTTTTCTTTGCTTTGCCTCTCTGTGATTGGTTGGAATAAAAAATGATAATTTAATGGATGCACAAAATAGAAAATCTATCAGTTGAATTACTTTCTATAATGAATAGTTGTATGTAATAAAATTTTGCAAATTTTTAGCATTTAATACTTATTGTCGTAGTTTTAGTAGTATGTTCTCTTTTAATAATTAATAGAACTGATTTTTGTATCGAAATGACTAAGCTTTTTATTTGTTAAGTATTTTTAGAGAGAGGTAATTTTTTTATCAGTCAGCGATTCAAACCATCTAACAGGGAAAATTATTGAATATATTCTTTTCGAAATGATAGATTTTCAGGAAATATAATTTTTTTTGTAAATATGTTATTGAAGTATATATCACGATGTTTATCGTAAAACGTAAAAATGTGAATAGATTTAAAGGGATAAGTGTCCTTTGAATCATTAAACTATTTGATTAATATCTATGAACATTTTAAAAACAATACAAGATAAAAAACCTTTCAAAATTGAATTTTTAATTTTCAATAATCCAAAAGTGATTGTATCTTCACATTGAAAAGTTTATTACTTTAGCAGATTATTGATAGTTTCCGTAAAGAATCGATTTAATACTTCCAAATTTTCGATTACAAACTAATCAATAATTATACGTATGTATTCTTATAAAATATAAAAAAAATGTATTTAATTCAGCAATTTAAAGATTTAAATACATTTATTAAACCAAAGAAAAAAGAGCAAAAAAGAGGCTATAAGTTTGATATCCTCAATAAAAATCGTGATTTTTTTTTGCTCTCTGCAAAAACTCAGCTAATTACACACACAAAAAAAACATAGATACAAAAATGAATATTACATGGTTGGTATGATGGTTAATACATAGTATGTGTCCCAGACTATGCAATGCAATCCGTACAACGCCTAGACATGTTGAGTATCATGTCTAGATTGATCTTATCATCGATTTGATCGTGGGGAATATTACATCACCCAACAAGTAATATTCTCCAAAGTTCCGGTATAAATGTGGAGGGTGGTTGACGGGCTGCAACTCATCAGCCAAGCAAGTCCCACACTTGTTCTACTAGATTCACTTCAATGTTGTCTAGTCCATACGGGTAATATGCACCGATCGAAGGCGTTCGTGTATGATGCTTGCATGGTGAGGGCGGAAGTTGTCATCCATAAACACGACTTCAGTGCCCCTGGCACCTCGAAACAAATTTACATGTTGTTCCCAGAATGACGTCCCGATAGATTTAGCCTGTCAGAGACTCAATTTGAACATGCAAGTCAATTCTGGAAGGAAGAATAATTCGTCCCAAAGCGGTCAATCCTGCACCACCGTAGCGGTGTCGTTTAATGTTGTTTTCTTGGTGATAATGAGTGCATGACACTCTCCATATAAAAGTCCGGGAAGAATCAGACTGCAAGCTAAACCCGGACTCTTCGGAAAACATCACACATGCCCTCTGTTGCAGTATCTACAATTCATGCCTTCCATTCCAAGCTAACCGCAGATGGCAGTTAGTTGCAGCAAATGGAACACATCTGACTGGCCAACGAGCATGTAGACAAATCTGTCTTTACACGGTCTGCCTTGAAACTGTCGTAATAGTGGCTGAAGAGAGCTGACAAGACAGATATGATGCTGTGCTCTACTATTTCTTTTGTCAGTAACTAACAAATACCGGTCCTCATTCCGCGTTGGAACTGGAGGGCGACTTGTGCTGTAACGTCTACTCACATTACCATCATCTTGGAGTCGTTGCCAAAGCCAGGAGATGATATTCTATGCTATTCTAAGTGCCTCAAATACCTTCAGCTGGGTACGCCCGTATGCCAGACGGTCGATAATTCTACCACGTAAAAAATTCCTCCAAATACGTTCTTTGTATCTCAACTATACGGTTATTGTACTGAAAATCTTATGAAGTGTCTGCTTCTGTGCCTGTACTTCTTTACTTCTTTGCCTGTATTCCTTATATATCACTCTCTTGCCCTATCGTCATTGTGACCAACTATCGGTGTCATCTGGTTACTTCCTGCAATTTGCATGTGATTTTTGAGGTTGTGTATACTCATTTTAAGGATGAAGTATGTATTTTAGAGTTCACATTTTTCGTGACTTTGAATTATCCTTAATTTATGGACATGAGTGTAATTTAGGGGATACAACTCTTCTGGACTGTACTTAAGGTAACAAAATAATAAATAAATATTCGTATTTTTCTCTTATTTTTTATGTTTTATCAATATTATTCTGCAATATAATATTAATGAAAAATATTTAGAATAGCAATTATACTTATATTAGATAATATCATCAATTCGATTCGTTTTTTATGCTATCGAGAATTTAAAAAATGCACACGTAAATATCCATACGTATACAAAATCTACACAGCTTTTGAGAAAGCATTTTTGGAATAATGTCCATATTTGAAAATTCTTTTATCCTATGAGCTTACCATTCCCTTTAGATTTTTTTTGCTTACAGACATTTATCTTTCTTATGATGAGATGTCACTTGAGTTTTTATCTGAAGACAGAAACGAAAACCGTCTCATCTCTACCTTGTATGCAGACACAATACTTTTTCCCATGATCCATTGTAAGCTGGGATTTTTTTCATCCCTTGAAAGAAAAATAGCAGTCAGAAGTTACTGGAGAAGGTGTGGTTAGATCCTTTTGTTTGGTTCGAGTTTTCAATTTTTACAAGAATTGAAAGATATCGAAAATGAATTTATCAGGGGAAACTCTTTTCTTGCTTAAGAAATAGATAAATAGGTTTAAAGGTACTTAAAAATGGGCTTAGATACTTTTCAAAATGTATTAGCGCATCCATTTTTGTTTGTATTTTTTAAAGAATTAAAATGAAGTAACTCTATTGGAATAATAGAGGGTTTTTTTTATATTTTTGATGATTTTATATATGTTGAGATTAATTGTATCCGTATATGGTTTTTGTTATTTCTCAAAAGTTTCTAAATAATACTTTTGAATAAAAATTTTAAATGGACATTTTTTTAAAAAATCTTATTTTATGGTGGTTTTTTCTCATTAAATTTCTTAAATTTTTTACCAGAATGAAATTTTGTACTTTAATGTGATTTGAATAATGATATACTTAATAATGATATTATTTATTGTTTATATTAATGAAGTATTTATTCTACATTTTTGGTGCCATATTTCAAAAATTCATGAAATTCTGAATTTGACTCTTAAAATTTATTTCATGAAAAAATAATACTTATACGTTATTAATTATAATTTAATAATTTAAAAAAAATAAATTTTACTTTTAATGCACCTTTATTAGTGTACAAAAAATAAATACTTCATATTTTTATGAAGAATACCAGTTTACTTGTTTTATTAAGTGCTCTTTTTTATATTCTTATAACTTTAGGTGAGCAGTTCTTGCATTTGTATATTAATTTATTTCATGTAGCTCGGAAACGGATGAAACGATTTGTAAGAATTTTTATATTTAGATAAGGTTTTGATTTTTAAGCTTATCTTTATAGGTGTCCTTCCTGAAAAACGCAATTTTCCAAAAAATTACAACTAATTGTTAGAATATTAGTTAGATATAAGGCTTCCTCTTCAAAATGTGAGTAATATAGTATAGCTATCAGGACAACATAATTAATGCAAGCCTTACGAGTTCTTATTGCGAATCGAGCTTTTAACTTTATTTCTTACTTATACATTTATATTTAATATTTTTGCTTTCGAATTTTATTTATATAGATGCGTTTCCTGAAAAACAAAATTCATGCGATTTCACACACACACACACACTAAAAATAGTTTTCTTTCCTTAATTGACAATTAGAGCCTATTTCTATCTACTTTCATTCTGAAAAACATAATTTTACAAAAGAAATCACGGTTTTCCAGTTATTATCAATAAAATTATGCATTTAAAAGTCGTGAAATTTTTTCAGTATTTCGCTATCATACTTACTGACCCTTTTTAAATAACTAATAACTTAAATTTGTATTGTATTAAGTGCTGTAGTTAGCATATTAATTGGTAGCTTTGTCGAACATTAATCGATTCATATACATCACAATAATCTTGTACGCTCCTTTCGGTTTAAATCTGCTGCTGTAGCAGCAGGAGGCTTGCCAATGGCAAGCGCCATAAGTAACAACAACCAACAATCGACGCGCTAACAATACCCATTTAACGCCTTCACAACCTATTTAAAGACAAAATTGTATTCAAATGCGATTTTATACACACACACACACACACACACACACACACACACACACACACACACA
>JAOUZG010016644.1:8594126-8618085 GCA_026289955.1 Argiope argentata | reverse complement strand
ATATATATATATATATATATATATATATATATATATATATATATAGAATATTTTGATGTTAAATTATCTGATCCTAGGCATTTCCTTTTGGTTTTTCATTAGTGTTTCTTGAAGGTAATTAGCAAAAAAAATCATCAGTCAATGGAAAAAGGTATAAAATTTGTTTTAATTAAGTATCACGAAAGAAATCAAAATATCGGAAATTTGTTATTTCCTTCTATTTGAAAAAGAAAAGCACTGAGACACGTAACAAATTTAGTGTCTTGTCAGAGTATAATGTTGTCTTTGGAATGAAGTTTTTGGCGTCAACCAAAAACCGTAGGCGAAAAATATTATCTGAACGAGCATCTCAAAAAATCAACTTTAAATAACGTGTTGCTATTGCATTTACAAAAGCTCTAATTTTAAAAAAAATAAGTTAATGACTACAGCAAATAAAACCTATAAAAATGTGATTTTGAGCACGTGATTATGCGAAATGAAATAAATAGGAAATGTGATATTTTTTAAAACAATAAATGCGATACAAAGTGTTTTGATTGTATACAAAACTAAAGTGACTCATTAAATGAAACAATTAAAATAAATAAAACTATAATTTAACTTGCACGAGCATGTGGGGCTTGGCCGTTCAAGAAATGATGTTCTGACATGATACATTGAAATATACATACTAGATTTCATTTTAATATTTTATTTAAATTTCACTTTGGAAAAGTATTCAAATACGCAATATGTAGATAAATAAATAGTATAAATTCGAGGGAAGAAACAACCTAAAGAAAACTCTATAATAACATTTAATATACTGAAAATATTTTAGCACTATTCATATAAAGTCTGGGATTCACTCGGCATATCATTTTAGCTTTTCTCATTAACAAAATTAGAATGTAATAAGGCAATTTAATCATTTAGCGAGTTTTAATATCATGGTTTGAAACATTTAATTAAAAATATAATCAGGGGTGTTACAAATGAAGCATTTAAAATCCCAGTCTAAAATCGAGAGCCTAAAGCAAAATTTAATCTTTCTCAAACTTTCAGAAAAGTAATCCATTCCCGATTTTGCGAAACCGTGTCTCCTGTTTATGAAGCAAACCTTTCTTTCCAAAACGCCACTAGAAATGAAATATCATTTCGATCCAATTTTGTCTCGGTTAGGTCGCAAAATTTATAGATAGTAATTTATAAACTTGAGCTTTTTATTTTCTTTTGCTATTTTTTACCCTTCACGCCAGCTTAACACTTGGAATCTTCTGGAAAAGTGCGATGAAATACTCGAAAAGTTTTAAAAAGAATGGCTTTAAATTCTTTCGGTGGGAAGAAATAGGAGACGCATTCGAGTATAATGAAGTTCTTCGATTGATTCAATTTGCGAAAGTTTTCGCTTTTTGTTGTGCTGCAAAGGAAAAACTATTTAAGTGACTGTCAAGTTTATAAATAATAATTCTTTTGGTTTGTTTTAACTTTAGGTAAAAATAAGCACTATATTCCAATTTGTACGGGCGTATTTATTGAGTTTTCGCATTTGATTTATTTGAAATATTGCTTTGAAATAGTTATTCACATTTCTTTTTGTATTTTATGGATTAAATAAAAATTTAAAAATTTTCTAACAAAATCATATAAACATATTTTACATTTTTACACAATAGTTTCTTGACTTATATAACATAAAATATAAATTTATGCTGATTTCAACTGTATGAGCTATAACCTATAAAATTGTCTGAAGGAATTACGGTTGTTATGATGTTATTTATTTACGTGCAATTATAGTTAATAAGTTGAACTTGACATTGAAATGTCTTACAAGAGTTTATAAAAAAACACTGGAATTGCGTTAAAAAGAGTTAGAAGGAAATCATCTACAAAAAAAAAGCTCCATGATTTTTGAATATATTTACTAGACATTTGAGAATGAGTAAATGTACTTCTCATAGATGCGTTGAAAATGCATTAATATCATCATTTTGAGGTAATACCGTAGATTTGAGATAATACGGTACATACACATGAGTTATATGAGTTATGACTTATATATGATATATGAGTTACAACCTATAAAATTGTTTGAAGGAATTAGGGTTGTTATGATGTTATTTATTTACATGCAGTTATAGCTAATTAATTTAACTTGACATTGAAATGTCTTACAAAAGTTTATAAAAAAACACTGGAATTGCGTCAAAAAGAGTTAGAAGGAAATAATCAACAAAAAAAGGGAATTTCCATAGTTTTTAGAATATATTTACTAGACATTTGAGAATGCGTAAATGTACTTCTCATAGATGCGTTGAAAATGCATTAATATCATCATTTTGAGATAATACCGTAGATTTGAGATAATACGGTACATAAATATGAGTTATAACCTATATATGATATATGAGTTATAACCTATAAAATTGTTTGAAGGAATTACGGTTGTTATGATGTTATTTATTTAAGTGCAGTTATAGTTAATTAAATTTAACTTGACATTGAAATGTTTTACAAGAGTTTATAAAAAAATACTGCAATTGCTTCAAAAAGAGTTAAAAGGAAATAATCAACAAAAAAAAAAAGGAAAGGAAAGGAAAATCTATAATTTTTAGAATATATATTTACTATACATTTGAGAATGCGTAAATGTACTTCTCATAGATGCGTTCAAAATGCATTAATATCATCATTTTAAGATAATACGGCACATAAATATGCACCTGTACACTATTAACGCAAAATGTCGAACCACATTATTATGATATCTTTCCGACATTGGTTAGCATTTAGATTATCAAGCAACGTCGTAAGAATATTGTACAATAGTTTTTGCTGATAAGGCAATCGTATTATGACCTATATCATTTAATGAATATATGGTGAAGTCATAACTAGACTCTCCGACCCTTCTTAAGGCCTTCGAATTTAAACTACTAAGGCTGAATGACCTGCTACCGCAACAATAACACTGACGGGAACTGTGGAAGAGTTCTAATGGCCATCACAGGCCACGGTACAACCCTTCCCGTAAGAAGTACGTCCCGTCATGAATAGGAGGAGCCAACTCCACCTATTAGTGTACCCACTAGGATTGTGAAATCGAACCACCATAGTGGAAGCATCTAATTCGCATTTCCAGGTACCGCCCTCTGGTTGGGGGTTGAATGTATGGCTAAGCTAGAAAATGCCCAATTATACTTTATTCTATGAAAAATATGAAGCAAAGGCAACAAAAACACAACTGATGAATACAAAAATGCGGCAACTTTCTACTCATTTTTCTAACTCTACTACCACTTTATTTAATAGAACAGTTCTCTACTTAAATAACGGCAAGATTCACAAAAGCTCTCAGTTGTAAACTCTCAATACGATACGCAGTACACTGAAGGAATTAAATTTTCATCTATGATAATCCCCAGAGAGGATGGAAGTTTCGAGAAGAATTTTGATATCTCGGATCTTAATAATGTTAGAACTGAAATTCATAGATTTTATTGAAATTTTCATTTTTATCAAGACGCCTCTTAGACTCTATGGTTTGCATACAATCAATTTCTTTTTTTTTAATTTTAAGATAGCATAAAAATATAGGGTGTCCAAAAAGTTCCCGTACTGATGATTTGTGAATTTATTTTACAAAAACAACAGGTTTAAAAAGAATTATTTTTATGCCAATGATAAAAAGCACTTTTAACATAACTAAGAAAAAAATACTGAACTTACATTTATAATAAATGTTCAAAATGTCCACCCCTTTCTTGGAGACAAAGCTGAACTCGTTTGCGCATGTTTTTCGAAAGGCGTTTTAACATGCTAGGAGTGATTTCTTGTATCCTTTGGGTAATTGCGATTTTCAAATCATCTATTGTTTGAGGGTCACCTTCATAAATTTTGTCCTTTTAAATACCGCCACAGAAAAAAGTCCGGAATGATTAAATCATGGGATCGAGGTGGCCAAGGAATTTTTGAGATAAGTCGATCGCCGAAAAAAGCTTCAAGCATGTCAATGGTTTCATTACTTCTATGGCAAAATTTAATATAATTGAAAAAAAAATCATGAAATATGATTTTTTAAATTTGGAGTGCGGGGTCTTTTTGGACACCCGGTATCTTCATCTATATAACATTATCTATATATAATGTTTTTGGATATTGTGCTTTTAAAATCGTCTTTTGGATATTTATGGCGATTAAATGAAATTTAGTTCGTTCTTTGAATTGCTGAAGATTTAATATTATCATTTACGTTATTGAATATCTAATTTTTTTTATTTAAATCGCTGTATTTGCATTTTTATTTTTATTAGTTTCAGATTGATTATATTTTATTATATCTAATATATAAAATTCTCGTGTCACAGTTTTCGTTGCCATACTCCTCCGAAACGGCTTGACCGATTTTGATGAAATTTTTTGTGCTTATCCGGTATCTATGAGAATCGGCCAACATCTATTTTTTATCCCGAAATATCAATTAGTTCAGGAGAAATTAATTAAAACCCCTTAATTTCTGTGAAATTAAAACCTGTAAAGTTACTTTCCGAGTGAAACCCGACCTTCCGGAGAAGCGATCGCTCATGAGTACCTTTTCGTCCAGTAAAACCGCGTTTTTAAAATTGCCATCGTTACGCGTCCGTTCAACTTATACTCAATATCGCTGTGGAATCGGATGGACTTTTTATCGTAGACCACGGAGATATAATTTATTTTACGAAATATCGACGCAAAAATTAAATATCGATTTTTTTTAAAAAGGTCCATTTTGGCGGGTCTATTTCTTGAACGGCCCTGTAAAATAGACGCTTAGCTGGAAAAATACAGAAAATATGTTTCCTGAAAGGCAATACGATATAGTATTCTGCAATATAATTTAAAAAATCGAATTTTTAAAACTGAATTTTTGACGAATTTTTTAACGAAGAGGCAAAATTTCGCTTTAATATTGAATTACGCCGAAACTTTTCAAGATAACTCAATCAAATTTTTTTTACATAAAATTCGATAAACTTTTCAAAATCGTGTGAAAGATTGAAAAAATCTGATAGAAAATTGGGCATTTAAAAATTATTTTGTCGTTTATTGGGTTTCCCTCTTCAACATTACAAATCTAATCCATTGATAAATAAAAATGAGACCACGTGCTCGTGCAAGTTAAATTATATTTTGATTCATTTTAATTGTTTCACTGAATGAGTCACTTTAGTATTGCAAACGATCCAAAAAAATTTTGTCTCTCATTTATTGTTTAAAAAATATCACACTTTCTATTTATTTCATATTACATAATCACGTGCACAAAATGACAATTTTTTAAGTTTTATTTGCTGTAGCCATTAACTTATATTTTTTAAAAAAACAAAGCTTTTGTAGATGCAATAGCAACGCGTTATTAAAAGCTGATTTTTTAAGATGCTCTGGCAAATAGTAAATTTTTACCTGAAGGTTGTTTTATTTCTCGCCAACGGATTTTTTTGACGCCTCAAACCTCATTCCCAAAATAACATCATATTCTGACATGATAATAACTAATATATTCGATTTGAAAGAATTAAACAATAACACTTAATAAAAAGGGAAAACATCTATTGTATTAATAAGTTGGTTTATTAAAATATAACTGTTTACTTATGTTTCAATAAATTATTTATTATTGAAAGGCAACAACCGTTAGCAGAAATGAAAGAATATTCAATATCATTCTCAAAACTTGTTTTCCATTTTCAAATGCAACCATCAAATTTAATTAGATATCAAATCGTCATGAAACATTTTGACACATCAATGACAATTATTTTAGAGGAAACAGCTCAACCTCTTATACTTAGCGTTTCAAAGGATGGCGCCGTGAGCATTCCGTTAGCAGTCAGTTTGACTGAACCATTTTGCCTCAAGAAAACATGTCCTTTGTGTTTGGATGTCCTTTCAACGTCCCGATGGAGAAGTATCCATTTCTATGCCGCCAGATATAGTTTCCATTCGTCGCCAAACCATTCCTCATGTTTATGGAGAATATATCGAAGCGATTACTTTTCGCATTTCAGAGATGCATTTTTTGTGTGGAAATGTTGCTTTTTCAGTCGTTTTTGACACTATGGTGACAGATTCAATGGAATAGATATGGTGCCAATCATCGCCAACATAAATGCCTTGGCTTGTTGAAAGATAAAAGTGAAAATCGACATCCTGTGCTCATGAAAGTTGAGAATACATAGTATCCCTAGCAGCGCACAAATACTCTGTGATAGTTTATGATATAAAACAATATTATCAATATTATTTAACACTAAATAGCATTATATTATAAAGACGAATAATGTACAATATTGTTCTACAGGCTGTTATACTTGGGATATAGGAAATGAATATACTTTTTAACTTATGTGATGCTTGCCGTGAAAGTTAATTTTAATTAACTTGTTATTATTTTGAATATAACTTGAGGATTTGTAGAGAATTATTTTATACTCAATTGATTATACTATGCAGCTTTAGTAGCTATCTGTTTTTTACAGGTAAATGTCTACCTACGTTTTGATATTAATTTACTGCAGTAAATTCCAAATAATTGCGCACCTCTTTTCTAATATGGATAGACAATATTTCAAACTTTCAAACTTTATTAAATGATAGAACGATCTTTAATAATTAACTAGACACCAATAGACGTCTAATTAGACTGGTACTGATAGATAAAACAACACTCACAATACTGTACAGTATTATTTAACACTACATAGCATTATATTATAAAGATGAATATTGTACAATATTGTTCTACATGCTATTCTATTTGGGATATAGGAAGTTAATATACTTTTTAACTTATGTGATGCTTGCCATGAAAGTTAATTTTAATTAACTAGATATTATTTTGAATGTAGCTTAAGGATTTTTAGAGGATTATTTTATACTCTCTTGATTATACTCTGCAGCTTTAGTAGATATCTGTATTTTACAGGAAAATTCCTATCTGCGTTTTGATATTAATTTACTGCAGTAAATTAAAAATACCTGTGAGCCTCTTTTCTAATGTAGATAGACAATATTACAACATTTTGAACTTTATTAAATGATAATTAGAACGAGCTTTAATAATTAAATAAACACCAATAGGCGTCTAATAAGACTTGGTACTGTTAGATATTAAGATATATTAATTTTAAAAGTTTTACATACCAGGTGATTCTAAAAAAACTATTCCAATATATGAGACCGTAACTATCATATGAAATAAAGCTTTATAGCAGGAAGTGGAAAATTCTCGGTCCAAAGTATTTTTAGGTATTCCCTCAAGAATCATATGAAAAAAAACCCCACCAAGTTAAACTATAATAGTTACCGTTACAGTGACAAAATTTAAAAACTAACAAATTGTAACATCAACTTTTTTAATTGTAATGTATTCTTCATAGCAAAAGACAATAAATCGCGTTAGAGCAGTACTTAGTATGAAAAATACCAATACCAGTTAAGCTAAGAAAAAAAGGGTAAACACCTGTGTGTGACTAATGGCACTTGCCGGGGACAAGCCCCCGCTGATACGATCAGCAGATTTTAAGCCTAAGAAATGCGTCTCTTGTTTTTACAAGTAGTGCCATCTAGGGCCAAGAGTACGACTTAGCTGCACACGCGTCACAACCCTTTTTAGGGGGCTGACTACATTCATGCAAATGCATTCATTCATTCATCTCAGATCGTAATTTAGGCTTGGAACAGAGAACGATCACCTCTGACCTAGTACTCCCAGTGATATTACTCTCGATATGGAGGACTTCTCGACCACAGACAGATTTAACGAGCGCCAGCCGCCACACACTCGGGGAATCTTTTGGCCGGTGAGCTTCGAACCCGTAACCTAAGGAGTACGAGTCCAACACTATAACAACCAGGTCATCCCGACCATGTAAACATTTGTAGTATGCTTACTAAAGACGGGAAGTTGAATTGATAAATCTCGGAATGGCACGTGCTTTTATGTGTTGCATGCAAAATGTAATGATGAGTGAAGTTGGTCAAGTGGTAGATTTGTCAAACACAATAAAGAGTTTCACTTTCTGTTGAATGTTTGCTGTAATTGAAAGTTTCCACTTTTCTCCTTAGTCAGTCTATTGCTGGTAATTTTCCTGCTATAGGTGCTATGTCAACACTTTTTATTGCTTCTTGCTTTTGAAAATACATTCTTATAAAAATTTGTTTTGCCGTTTGAAAAATGTGCGTTTTTTTCACTGTAACCATAACTGTTAGAATTTATTTATTGTTTTTTCAATTCATTTTTGAGTGGAACCCCCTCAAAATACTTTGAATCAAAATTTTATTCAATTCTTGTGAACGGTATGATAATTACGGATTCATATATTAGGATTGTACATGTCAGAACATGATGTTATTTTGGGAATGAGCGTCCGTAGGCGAAAAATTGAAATTTTATCATCTGCACGGGCCTTTCCAAAAATCAGATTTTAATAACGCTTTGCCCTCCCGTTTACAAAAGCTCTGATTAAAAAAAATAAGTTAATGACTACAGCAAATAAAACCTATAAAATGTCATTTTGAGCACGTGATTATACGAAATGAAATTGATAGGAAAGGCAATATTTTTTTATACAATAAATACGAGGCAAAGTTGTTTGAATCGTTTGCAATACTAAAGTGACTCATTCGATGAAACTATTAAAATGAATAAAAATATAATTTAACTCCCACGAGCACGTGGTGCTTGACCGTTCAAGAAATGATGTTCTGGCATGATACATTGAAATATGCACAGCAGATTTCATTTTGATAGTTTTTCATAACAATCCCATCTTCATTGTGCATATGAACTTTCCTAAAGGATACTCTAGCTCTATGACGTCATACCAACAAAAAAAAAAAACAAAATTGTTGGCTCGTGTCGCAAGTAACATTAGTTGCATTACAAATCCATTTTCAAACTCGTGCTTTCAATGAATCGCCATGCTTTAGATCTCACTGAGTTTAAAAAATATATTTTTAGTAAATGTCCATCCGTCTGTCTGTCTGTGACAAAGATGAAACAAAAGCGATTTAAGTTAAATGACTGAAATTTGGTATACGGTCTTAAGATCAAATTTTTAAATTTCAATTAAAATATGAGTAAAATAATTTTTTAGGAGGTTCATCTGTCTGGACGTTCGAATATAGGTTATCTCTATAATAAAAAACCTAAAAATCCCGAATTGATAATTTCAGGCACAGTTTTTACACTATAGTGTAGGCACCTGTTACATTTTAAACCAAATACAATGGTATTTGATTGTCTGTCGGTCTCTACTTTCTGTAAAACATAAATCAGAAATTTCACAAACACAAAGATTTGAATATATCAAATTCTTTATGCAAATATGCCACTACAACTATAGTTATGAATCAAATTTTTGTTTCAATTGGTTGAGAAAAACGTATCAAAAACAAAAAATCGATTTTTGGTTATTAACAAATAGATATTAATCTCAAAATATCAAACAAAGGAAATCAGGGTAGATTCAGTTCAAATTTTAAATTCTTGCCAAAAGTTAATATTTCTTAACTATTATAGTTCAGTGTCACGCTCTCTGCCATGACGAGATTATTAGAGAATATACGAGACAGTTTTGGAGAGACTACTCTCGCTTGTTTATTCAACATTACAAATCATCTACACCAACCATAATATTAATACCTATTACATAGAGTTATTTAGAATAATCGTATGTTTATTATCTCTTTTCTAAAGTCCCTGTCTTTGAAATAAAAGTTCGTTATCAGTGTTGCATTTCTTTTTCAAACTTTGAAGTTAATATAAAATAAAAGAATTGCCAAACGATAGCGAATATATGTCAACTTTTCCCAAAGATTCCGAAAGAAAGACTGTATTAATGGCAATATCATTAGCAAACGATAGTTGGTATTAAATAACTGTCTCAGTCTCAGCAAAGAATATATTTTTCATCCAATTCCGAAGCGAGAATTCGTCTTTGAAGGATTCTTCAATGTTTAATTTAAAGGTCATGATCTAGAATTACATTTCAATCAAAATAGAGCATTAACTGATTTTAGTTTTTTTTCCAATTATATAGCAGGCTCAATATTTTCTTTGATAAAATAATTGATAATACAGTTTGAAAAGGCCAATTTTTTTTCTCGCTTTAACTTTGATGCTTTGAGATTTTAAGCAGAAGATTAAAGGAATGGTTTCCTTCAAAACATTTCTTCTGGTAACGAGATTTTATTTTGAGTTTTTAATACAAATTAATTTTCTAAAGTTTAAATGACTCTAATTTTTCAGATAACTGTAGTTAATATAAAATTACTTATCGAAAGACCCTAATTTAATGTAATAAATTGATAAACATTCCATGTTAGTGTAATCACTTCAATTATTATTCAAAATGAAATGTTCTGCTTAAAATATCATATAAAATTATTCATAAGTAAGGACACAACTTCTGTAAATAGATATTTTGTCGATAATTAATAACTTGATAATTTAATTTTTTTAAAATTTTAATAAAGTAAACATATTAAATAATTTATCCATTCCACAGCCTACTTGGTAGAGTATTTTATTCGTATTTCTTAGGTTCCGAGTTCAAAACTCACCGGCCAAAAGATCCCCGAGTGTGTGGTGGCTGGTTTTTGTTAAATCCGTCATGGTTTGAAAGTCCTCTATGCCCAGAGTAATACCACTAAAGATAATAGGTCAGAGGTGAACGCTCTTTGCTCAGATCTAAATTACGATCTGTGGAGGAATAAATGAAATGCATAACTGAAGTCCAAAGTATTGCAAAAAGGATTTGTGTTAAGTGTGAGAAAGAAGTCAGACTTTTGCAATCGCAACCTCAGGGATCCATATCTTCAGAAGCTGTTGCACCCTTCCTTCCGTTGCAAAGCGGAAACCGACAACAACAACGTACATGAGCATTCAGGCGAGCTCAAATTATCAAGATAAAATCAAACCTCCGAAGACAAAAAATCAAAATTCTAATCATGGATATGTTTGATAATAAGTCCAATGGAAAATATTCACGCATTAATTTACAAAATCCCATAGGTAATAAAACTCAGTAAAAGCATACATAAAATCAGTACATCCAGAGAACAATAGAAATTCGGTAATTAATATTAACAACTGCTCAAAAAATAGAAAAAGGCCCTATGAAAAAAAAAAAATACTTCACTTGACTACTCGCATCTCTGGACTCTAGCTCATTCATATAGGCTAGCTTCAGCTCTGTTTCTTGGATTTTTATAGCTTTCGTAGCCATTCAAGTAAGTCCCCTGAGATCGTTGATAGTCTAGTTCTAATGATTCTTTTGCCATGATTCTTACAGTTTCTGGAACCTTCAAATTTTTTTCTACAAAATAGAAAAATTCTTCGTCAAGTGACTATATCCGGTTATTATTAACCCACCATGCATAAAATATCCTCTAAATTGTAAAATATATACAGATGGCACAAGAAAGCGAAATCACAAATTCTTGACAATGTTATCACCAAAATTTGGTAGTTTAAGGTTGGCAATATTAAGCTATTCAGATGTGAAATAACATTAAAAATGAAATTATGTATAATAATGTGTACATAGGATGTGTATATAGAAGAAATACATTTTATCTATTAAATTATTATTCATATTATTGAATTTTTTTCTTAAACAATCTCGTTCTACGCAAATGGAAACATATCTAGTTAAAAGCTGATGATTAATTAAATGTTTTATAGATTGTCAATATTATATTATAATTAAGTATCTTAGTAATAAGATAATTGTATCTATCATTAGTTAGTCCCCAAAATGGATCGATCGATCGAAGTGAAGAATATTTGTCGTTATAGTTAGATAATTATTTCATTAGTTAGTTCCGAAAAGGATTCGATATTTAAAAATACTTATCCTTATCAACGATGAAATATTACTTGATCAGAAAGGTATTTGTTCTGCAGATAAAAAAGTGATTTAATTTATCAGAGATCATGCACTTTATTTTAAAAACTTCCTTAATTGAAAGGAAAATTGATAAAACCCAATGATTTATTAACTTTCCATAATAATTTTATTTAAAGAATTAATTTCGTGTCTACAAATATTTAATATCGTAATAAGTTTTTCGTTTTCATACAATAATATTGGAGTTTTGAAATGTATCATTGTATGTAATCAATGATAAAATACTATTTTAATGTCTTCAGATCTTAATTATTAATTCAATGCACATTTTGTAATATTAATTTAACATATTAATAGTAAGACAATTAGTAATTAAAACCAGAAAGCAATAAAAATACAAAAGCCTATTTTTAACGTACTAATAAAAGTATGATTTTTTTTTAACAAAAAGGTTTTTTATATTCAACCTGATTCAGTTGTCTCATTCAATTCTATATGTGTATCATATTTGTTTTCAATATGTGGAAAATATATAGTATAATGAGGATAATAACAAGGTAATTATTTATTGAACGAAAAAAGCGTTGTATTTTAGAGAGTTGCTGTAGAGATTTTTATTTTTAACTAATAATTAATAATGGATACTAGGAATTTTTTTTCCCTAAAAGGAAATTCAATATATTAACAAGCCTTTAATATATTTAAAGAAATTCTATGACATATAAGTACAGTTTGGAAGGATGTTTTCAGAATAAGATTCAAAATATTGACCTTTTAAAGTTATTTTTTTTACAAAACTGTAAGACTTTGTTCTTAACTTCGTATTATTTTTTCCGAGAATTTGTGGTAATGGATTATTATTTTTATAACAATTAATTTGTGAAAATAGTTTTTAAAGATAATTTTAAATTATTTCGAAATTTTTTAGAAACATTTGAATTTGAGTAATTTGTCCATTATTGATTAATTTCTTTTGATTCCCATAAATATATTACATCATATGGATAGCCTTGTAGGCATAGGTTTAGGAAACGTTTAAATTTTAAGAAACAATAAAAGACCTCAGCCACGAACTATATTAGTAGTTATAATATACTCATTACAAATGAATTTAAACAAATACACCAAATTAAAATTAAAGAAAGAGTTATGGTAATACAAAGTGAAATAAATATAAAATATTCTTATTGGTTTGTAAAGCTTCTAAAATGGGTAAGTGAATTTTAAAACAAAATTGGCCAAATTTATTCATTTAAAAATATTAGAGAACCGTCGAAGTTTTATTTTCCAATATTTATCAAATCCAATGATGGAGGTAACACCTAATGACATATTAGGAATCATGAAGTATCATATGAAATAAAAATTGACAAAATCGGATACGTGCTTTTGACTAGGAGACTAGATTGATTATTTCCATTATAATTTTAAATATATCTGATGAGGTTGGAAAAGAATTATTTAGCTGAAAATTAATTGATATTATGTTGGAAAGTTATGCTATATTGTTTTCGTTAAATCATACTCAGGTAATTGATTTCCTCATTAGTTGAATGTTAAATAAATGAATCATCTTTACATGTTAGATAAATTAAAGAATTTATTATTAATTATAAGTTGAGTGGGAACTGAAAAAATCTGCAAAAAAAATTGATTTTTCATTTTTAGTCTTTTGAAATACAGAGTACTTTTTATTACCAAATTTGTAATTTATATAGTTTAGAAAAGTTGTGATGAATAAATTATTTTTTAACAAGGAATGAAATATGAGACCCCATCTTGAAAATATATATATTTTGTGTTTTTCTGGAAACAGGATTTCTTTAAATTTCGGTGCATTTCAGTCATTATAATCTTAGAAATATTTATATAGTATTATTTTTAAACATAATGAATTTGTTAAATTGTTTATTATTTGTTTATTTATGCTTAGTATCATTAATTTTTTCAGGTTATTTTTATTGCAAAATATCATATAACTTAAATTTTTTTTTCAAGTTATACTATATTTATTATTTTTTGAAATATTTGTTATCAGCCTATTAAAACATTAATTTTTTATATAACATTATTTATAAGCATAATGAATTTGTTAATTTATTATTATTATTTTTTTCTTAATATCATTAATTTTAGAGGCTATTTTTACTGCAAAATAGAACATAAGTTTTAGATTTCTTTCAAGTTATGCGATATTTATTATTTTTTAAAACATTTTTTATAAGAATATTAAAATTAAAGTAAATTTATGATAATTATTAAAATTGTGCTCAAGTATTAGCCTAACTTTGATTTCTTGCTTAAATGTATGTATTCTTTTAATGAATTTGTTTTAAATGTACATATTTGTGGTTATAAACTTGAAGAACATCGAGTAGTAACATATATTCTATATACCATTAAAAAGCAAATATTTCAAATAGTCTTTTTTTGAAATTTTATGATTAAAATGAAACCTTCATTCGATGTGTTTTAAGTTTTTCATGCGATATAAAATTTACTTGAGCTATAAAACGTGTCCCCTTTATTTACAACAGAAATTTTAACAATTTTCGTTCGGTCTAACAATTTCATTTCCTTTAATGAATTCATAATTATTTATCGTTTAAATCAAAGTATTCATACTTATGTATAGTTAATTCAGAGTTGACCTCATAAATCCAGATATAAAAATTAAACATTACAAAATGGCCGCTAAATTTTGTTTATTAATATAATTTGTGGTCAAAAATGCTTGTTGATTGCTATACATATAGGCCAGATAACATCTCTCGGACCGAAGCTCACTTTTGGCCCAACGGATATGTTACTCGGCTATTAAAAATAAGATTCGGAGTTCGGGTCTAGCGTTACCCGCATAATCCACCTAAAATGGTAACCCGGCGACTTTGAATAACGCAAAACTTCGTAACTAGCTTCATTCAACTGTCGTGGCGCCCTCTATCGGCGACTCAAAGCATTAGACGCGCGCTGAATACGACAAGTTATTCACATCAGCACCAACACTTCACATAAGTATTGTTACAAGCGGGCGAGCGGCATGAAAACTCACCAAAGATGGCGACGTTGGCGAGGAGCCTCGCGCCAGCTTGATTGGTTTGGCGAAAGGAATAATCTAGTAGCCGCTAGATTGTGCGTGTTATTTTGAGAATTTCCACGAGATTCAGCGCACGCGCTTTTTCGGCTATATAAGGACGAGTAGCCGGAGTGAGTTAGTTAGTTAGTTGCTATAGTGATTTGATCGAGTTAGTTAGTAGTTATTTTATTTCTGTGCTGTTCTATGAATATATAGAGTTAATTGAGAGTTCAGTTAAACTTCCATTTTTCTGTTAATTTTTCCATTCTCATTCTCTATTCTGTCCTGAGCCATGGCAGAGGGCAGTTTTACGGATCAATGGGATTTTACCCTGGAGCGAGTGCAGATCCCAACGGCATATGTCCCGACTCGTCCTTTTAAGGATCAGTTACGGAAGAGCGGAGATGATGAAAGAGTGGCCGCGAAAAGAACTTGCTACGATAATCCTCCTGAGAGCGAAATAGATCAAACGGAGCCACGCAACACAATGTGCCAATGTGACAATTGTGTAAATATCAAACTTACAAAAGCAAAAATTGACCAGCTTCAATCTCAACTAAACATCGCGAATGGCTTCATAAATAACACTCCGCTTCACGGATTCAGAGGAGTTGAATATCACCAGCAACTCAACATTGCCAAAGAAGCCCAAGAAGCACTGGGACATCTCCTTGGTGAGCATAAATCTCTTTTAGCTATTGGCTGCTTAATGGATAAACCTGCCGAGGATTTTAAACTATCCCCAAAAAGAAAGTCAGCTAAACCCCCGGAAACTAATAAAAAAGTTAATGCTATAGAGACTAAAAATAGATTCGAACCATTAAATAATGTAGAAGTAGAAACCCCAGTAGAGGACACCCCTGAACCAATTGTTAAAATCCCCCCCCTAATGTTAAAACTGACTAATGATTATGGTAAAATCCTGGAAGTAATTAATGAAAAATTTGGCATTAAAAATAACGTCCTAACCAACATTTTTATTAAAGTTTATTCGGAGTCTATTGATAACCATAGAGATCTCCAAAAATTCTTTACAGAGAACGAGATAGAATACTATGTTATCCCACCCAAAAACAAACGCCCTGTGAAAATAATCATTAAAGGCCTCCCGATTGAGTACATGTGTGATGTTCTTGAGAATAAATTAAAAACTAAGGGTTTCTCGGTTAATAAGGTAACCAGGCTGTCCCAACTTAAAACCAGGAGACCACTGCCTATCTTATTAGTTGAACTTAATAGAAATGATATAATTGATGAAATTTACAATCTCACGGATATTGACTTTTTAAAAATCACTGTAGAGAGATACAGAGGCCGTAACACCATTTCGCAATGCTACAACTGTAATAAGTTCGGCCATGTTTTCTCTAACTGCACGCTCAAACCGAGATGTCTCAAATGTGCTGGTAGTCATCAAACACGGAATTGTCCCTTGAAAGAAAAAATTGAAAACTCCACTTGCATCAATTGCAATCGAATTGGCCACACTGCAGCCTATCTTGGTTGCCCAAAGTTTCCTAAAATATCAACTCCCCAGGATAATAAGTAAAACTACTTCAATTCAAACTATATCAAACCAAACTATTCCTTCTCAAAAATTTTAAGGTCTAACCTTCCTCAGGATACTATAACACCCAATATTCCCCCAACCGTTGAAAACAAGCCCAAAGGTCCGGATTCCAATCTATCAGACATGTTCGACCTCCTCAATGAAATTAAAACTCTTTTCAAAGCCTTCCCTAACCTTAAAAGAGCAATTAGTGAAATGAAATCAGCAACTGATCCCCTGAAAAAACTATTCATTCTCTTCGAATCGCTAAGTCAGAACTCAAATCAATAAAATTGCTCCGTTCAAGTCTTAAAAAGTCATTTCCAAATTCTAACCGCAGCCAATAGCAGAGTAGCTCTCCTCCTCACCACGCCCTCACCCCTCGTGGGTAACTCAAAGCATCTCTCCAGTCCATGCCAGTCTCCTGTTTGCAGCCTCGCATGAAGCATCTCCCAAGTCGAGGATAAGCCCCTGGCAGGGCTAGGCGCCTCGAAAACCAACCTCATAAAGTGAGTTAGTTAGTTGCGAGTTTGCTCTGAAATAAAAAGCGTCTCGCTGGACTAAAGGATTTGTGAGCTGTATTTGCGTTTGCTGTTAACGCTGTGTTATTGAGCTCGCTGTGAATTACTGTTGATGTGCTATAGTATAGCTGTTTTGCAAACGGTGTTTATTGTGCGTAAGACTTGTATTTACGCTGTAAGTGACTGATTATTGCTGGATTGTGTTTATCTGAAATTGCTACTCTATCAATTATCCTGTACATAACTGTAAATAGCTGTAAATAAATTTGTTTGTGCTGTCCTCAAATAAAGTCCATTCAATCCGAACCCGAAACGCTAAAAACGTAACAACTGGTGTCAGAAGTGGGATTGAATGGTGGAAACTAGAGCGATGGAGGAAGCAGATAAAGCAAAATTTGAACAGCTTTTTGCTTTCATTAAAGAAATGAAAGAAGAGCAAGAGAAGATGGAGAAGAAGATAGAACAAGGGCAAAAGAAGATGGAGAAGAAGATAGAACAAGGGCAAGAGAAGATAGAGAAGATGGAACAAGGGCAAGAGAAGATGGAGAAGATAGAACAAGGCCAAGCTAATATGGTTGAAGCAATCAACACCAAAGTGGATGCTTTGGCGGAAAAGGTTCAAGAGAACGATACGAAGATTCGTAGTATTCAACAGAGTTGTGAGCAGAATGTTGAAAAACTCCATAGTTTTGAAGAGAAGTTTGAAAAAGTGGACGAGAGATTCAACGCATTTGAGGAAAAATTTAAGAGAATGGAAAGTGTACAGGTAAAAGCTGAAAACCAATCCCCGAATTTCCGAGAGCCTGAAATAGCTCCACCTGTGCCTAATATTCCCAAAGCAAGCATTAAAGTGTCCACTTACGACGGAAAAACATCATGGCAAGTCTACAAGACTCAATTCTCCATTGTCGCAGAAGCCAATGGTTGGGATCCAGTCACGAAGGCTCGTCAACTGGTTGCATCACTACGGGCTGAAGCTGCTGATATTTTAATAACTGTGCTCGAACATCAACATCTGAACTTTGATGCTCTTTCAAACGTTCTGGAGTTGCGCTATGGAGAGATATGCCTCAAGGGCTATAGCCGTCTTCAATTAAAGACTCGGCAACTAAGATCGAATGAAAGCCTGCAAGAGCTTGCAGCAGATGTAGAGAGACTCTCTCATCCTGCCTTCTCCGACTGTCCTGTGGAGGTAAGGGAAACTCTAGCCCTGCAGTATTTCATTGATGGTGTGAGGGATCCAGTGACACAAAAGTACCTGTGAATGGCTGAATTGAAGGATTTAAAAGCAGCTTTGGTTTATTCCATGAAAGTTGAAGCCGCTCAACAAGCTGCAAGGATGGATCGCCATTCAGTTAGAGGTGCTACGGTTCAAGATGCATTGGATCCTTCGCTGAAAAATCTATTTGAAATGATGAAAACCATTTTTCAGTTTATCCGGAAAAGAGGTGAAAGGCCCAACAAACATGGCCAGAGAACAACGAAATGTTGGAAATGCGGCGAAGAGGGCCATGTTCGAAGGAACTGTCCAGTCCAATTAGAGAAACTGGTTAAAGACTCTTCTAGAAACAACCAGGAAAACCGTTTTAGAGTTTTACAAATATCTTCCAGAGGCGGCGGTAAAAATGGTGTATTTGTTGATACCTTCGTCAACGGAATCCCCTGCCGAATGATCGTTGACACAGGAGCTAACGTAACCATCATGCGTAGAGATGTTGCAGAACGACTTGGGAGGAAAATTCTGTGAACACCGTCCTGCGTCACCCTCGAAACGGTCAATGGTGACAGAATCTCAATTATCGGAAAAATGAATATTGAAATTAGATTTGGAAATCCTACCTATGACCATGTCGTCTACGTAGCGGAAATTACAGATGATTTCATACTTGGTATGGACTTTCTGAAGAAGCATGATTTTGTAATCGATTTCAAAAATAACTCCCTGCACTCCACATCAGAATTCGTGACTCTTTTCCATTTGGGTTCTGGAGGAGAAAATACAGATGCCATATCAAGGAAGCCCTGCCCCGAGGGTTGTCTCTACTGCTCCTCTGCGGAAAAGAAAACTGGGATTGATACACCAACTGTGGGCCGAGTCACAAGAGCTATCCCACCTCAACCTGATCCCTGGAGTGATGAAGAGGTTCGCAAGGAACAAAGAAATGATCCTGACATTAAACCGATTATGGAATTTATGGAATCAAGCAATTCAGGACCTGACTGGCAGGATATTTCAAGTCTCGGTACTGGAACTAAACGTTATTGGGCTCTCTGGAATTCACTCGAAATTAGAAATGGTATCTTGTATAGAAAATGGGAGTCCGAAGATGGGAAGTCATTTAAGTGGCAACTTGTACTTCCCCGATCAAGGATAAATCAAGTACTGAAGGAGCTACACAGCAGTCCTGCAGGTGGTCACTTCGGAGTCATGAAAACAACTCGTAAAGTCCGAGAGCATTTCTATTGGAACAACATGAAAGATGATGTTCGAGAATGGTGCAGAACATGTGGTGACTGTAACGCCCGTAAAGGACCAAAAACAGGCAGTCGTGGTAAGTTACAACGGTATAATGTAGAAGCATCATTTGAGAGACTCGCCTCGGACATCATGGGACCTCTTCCTCGGACGGACAATGGAAATAGAAAAGAACTCCAACTGCCCTGTGATCCTCAGTTCGGGTGTCTACCGGATACGCCTTCTTCGCCTGTGGATTGTGTTCAAGACCTCCAGGCCCGTTTAGAAGACGTACACAGGTTTGCCCGAGATTGGATCAACATAGCGACGGAGAAGATGAAGACCAGGTACGACACTAAAGCCACCGGACATGAATTCAAGGAAGGTGACAAGGTATGGTTCTGGAACCCGATTCGACGAAAGGGACTCTCTCCGAAGCTGCAGTCTTCCTGGGAAGGCCCTTATACAGTCCTGAAAAGACTGAATGACGTCGTGGTTCGAATAAGGAAGTCACCGAACTCAAAACCAAGAGTAGTACATTACGACCGGCTAGCCCCTTATAATGGTAACTTGTCAAATACTTAGTTGAAACCATGGTTTCCTCATTTATGTAAATATGACTTGTATATTTGTAAATAGTGTTCTTTATGTTAATTCTTTTTCAATGATTATGTCTGTAATTTTGTGTGTATGGTATTGTTACTTTTGAGTGTCTTCTGCTCAGGGTCTGTACGGCCCGGGACGTGCAGTCCTTGAGGAGGGGGCAATGTTACAAGCGGGCGAGCGGCACGAAAACTCGCCAAAGATGGCGACGTTGGCAAGGAGCCTCGCGCCAGCTTGATTGGTTTGGCGAAAGGAATAGTCTAGTAGCCGCTAGATTGTGCGCGTTGTTTTGAGAATTTCCAGGAGATTCAGCGCACGCGCTTTTTCGGCTATATAAGGACGAGTAGCAGGAGTGAGTTAGTTAGTTGCAAGTTTGCTCTGAAATAAAAAGCGTCTCGCTGGATTAAAGGATTTATGAGCTGTATTTGCGTTTGCTGTTAATGCTGTGTTATTGAGCTCGCTGTGAATTACTGTTGCTGTGCTATAGTATAGCTGCTTTGCAAACGGTGTTTATTGTGCGTAAGACTTGTATTTACGCTGTAAGTAACTTATTATTGCTGGATTGTGTTTATCTGAAATTGCTACTCTATCAATTATCCTGTACATAACTGTAAATAGCTGTAAATAAATTTGTTTGTGCTGTCCTCGAATAAAGTCCATTCAATCCGAACCCGAAACGCTAAAAACATAACAGTATCTTTCGCCAAGTTCACTTGGGAGATACTCTGTGGTGATTGCTTACATATAAGCCAGATAACATCTCTTGGACCGAAGTGCACTTTTGGCCCAACGGATATGTTACTTGGCTACTAACCATAAAATTCGGAGTTCGGACCTAGCGCCATTCGCTATCACCTAAAAATGTATCAAGATTCTGCATGTTTCCACATTTAAAAAATTTCAAACAAAATGTTATTAGTTTTCTTTATGCTCGAGTCAGATTTATAATTAAAATTTCCCACGCATGCACGTACGCACGCATGGAATTGACAACATTGGTTGGCTTTATACATAAAATGAATGCTATTTTTAAAATTATTTCACTATTTTAGGAACTATTAGTTAGAAAAATTCATTTCTTATGCAACAATGATAAAAAAATTCACCCCAACAATGAATTAATCTTTAAAATACAAAAAATACCTTTCAAAATTTTGAATGAATTGTTTTTTCTTTATTAAAAAATAAAATAAAATGCAAATGGATATCAAATAATACAAGGTGGAAGAGTACATTACAAATTGCCAAAACATTGATTAATTGAAAACTATCGTATTCATTTCTAAGTAATATAGAGTCTGTATTGAACAATTTTAACTTGAAACACAATGGAATTCATTTCTAAGTAATACAGAATTTGCGTTGAATAATTATAACTTTAAACACAATGAAATTCATTACTAAGTAATATAAAATTTGCTTTGATTAATTTTAACCTTAAACACAGTGGAATTCATTTCTAAGTAATATAGCGTTTGTGTTGAATAATTCTAATTTTAAATACAATAGAATTCATTTTTAAGTACTATATAGTTTGCGTTGAATAATTCTAACTTTAAACACAATGGTATTTATTACTAAGTAATATAGAGTTTGTGTTGAACAATTCTTAATTTAAACACAATAGGATTTGTTTCTAAGTAACATAGAGTTTGCCTTGAATGATTCTAACTTTAAAAACAATGTAATTCATTTCAAATATATAGTTTGTGTTGAATAATTTTAAACTTAAACACAGTAAAATTCATTTCTAAGTAATATAGTGTTTGTGTTGAATATTTCTAACTTTAAACGCAATAGAATTTATTTCTAAGTAAAATAGAGTTTGCTTTGAATTATTCTTGAAAAACGATGAAATTCATTTCTAATTAATATAAATTTTGCCTTGAATAATTTTAACTTTAAACACAATGCAATTCATTTCTAAGTAATATAGAGTTTGCATTGGATAATTCTTACCTTAAATACAACGGAATTTCTTTTTAAGTAATATAGAGTTTGCGATCAATGATTCCAACTTTAAAAACAATGAAATTCATTTGTAACTAATATAAAGTTTGTTTTGAATAATTTTAAACAAATGGAATACATTCCTAAGTAATATAAGTTTTGCGTTGAATAATTCTAACTTTATACACACTGGAAATTATTTCTAAGTACTATAGAGTTTGAGTTGAATAATTCTAACTTTAAACAAAATGTTATTTATTACTAAGTAATATAGAGTTTATGTTGAAAAATTCTAACTTTAAACACAATAGCATTCTTTTTTAAATAATTTAGAGTTTACCTTGAATTATTCTAACTTTAAGAACAATGGAATTCATTTCAAACTAATATAGAGTTTGCGTTGAATAATTTTAACTTTAAACAAAATATTTATTACTAAATAATACAGAGTTTATGTTAAAAAATTCTAACTGTAAACACAATAGCATTCATTTCTAAGCAATATAGAGTTTGCCTTGATTAATTCTTGAAAAACAATCAAATTCCTTTCAAATTAATATAAAGTTTGCGTTGAATAATTCTAACCTTAATTACAATGGAATTCATTTCTAAGTAATATAGTGTTTGCGTTGAATAATTCTAACCTTAAATGTAATGCAATTCATTTCTAAGTAATATTAGTGTTTACGTTGAATAATTCTAACCTTAAATACAAAGGAATTCATTTTTAAGTAATATAGAGTTTGCGTTGAATAATTCTTTAAACTCAATGTTGCATTGAATAACTTTAAACAAAATGTTTTAAATAAGTATTGTTTTATTCGCACTTCGCTGTTATGCTTTTAGTGTCCCATATATTATGTACTCGCACTTCTCGAAAGAACGAAATGTCAACTTACGGTTGAAACCCTTCGCAAACAAATGCTACTCTGTTGACCGTTATGGACATCAAATCCATTTTCAGCTCCGAATTGGTTGCAACAATGCACTGCACCTGTCAAAAACGACTGCCTCGAAGCTGGAAAAAGAAACGCGGCTCTGAAATGTGAAAAGTAATCGTTTCGATATATTTCTCCATATGAAAGACGGCCTGGCAAAAGGACGGAAACTGTGTTTGGTGGCAAAAAATGGATACTTCTCAATCGTGACGTCAAGAGGACTTTTGAATACAAAGAGCACTTTTTCTTGAAGGAAATGGAATATTCAGCCAAACTGACAGAATGCTCACGGCGCCTGATTTTAGAAACTTAGAATGTGGTAAGTTGATTCCTTATAAATAGAAAGTTGAAATTGATGCTATACATATCTTGTGCTATAATTATTGCATAATATGACACAACAATAATAAATAGTATATCCTACTATTATAAAAGTGAAAGTTTGGATGGATGGGTGGATGATGTAAGTAAATCACGCCAGAACGGCTGAAAGAAATTGAATGAAATTTAGCTTATAGATAGATTATAGTCTATAAAAGAACATAGGCTACTATTTATTCTGATTAATTGTGTTGTTAATTTTTTATTAATTAAAAAATAACTTTCTCGTCAAATGATTAAGATTTTAGTTTGTTTTTCCCCATGCTAATGAGGTTAGGCTTAATATGTTTTTCACGGATTATTTCAAACGGTTCTGTTTATTTTCTTAGTGTTTGATGCATTTAAAATTAAGTATTATTAATTAATAGTTTTTTTGGTTCATTTTGAAATACTTTTCAAATAAAATAAAACATAATAAAGGAAATTAAAAATTTCCGAACTTTATTGCGTTACCCCAGCTGGCATTGAAAATTCAAGCATTTATATTGCTTTAATTAGCTATGGAAATTCACGCCTGTACAGTGTGTTGTAATTATTAAGCACTGTATTTTGATTTTGATTAAACGATTGAATATATATATATATATATATATATATATTCAATCGT